>VSMD01026356.1:0-10990 GCA_008750895.1 Mirza zaza
GTAATCCTAGCTCTCTGGGAGGCCGAGGTGGGCGGATCGTTTGAGCTCAGGAGTTCGAGACCAGCCTGAGCAAGAGCGAGACCCCATCTCTACTATAAATAGAAAGAAATTAATTGGCCAACTAATATATATAGAAAAAAAATTAGCCGGGCATGGTGGCACATGCCTGTAGTCCCAGCTACTTGGGAGGCTGAGGCAGCAGGATTGCTTGAGCCCAGGAGTTTGAGGTTGCTGTGAGCTAGGCTGACGCCACAGCACTCACTCTAGACTGGGCAATAAAGTGAGACTCTGTCTCAAAAAATAAAATAAAATAAAATAAAAAAATAAAGTAGGGGTGGTATTTAAATTAGGGAACCTCACCCCCAGTCTCAGCCTAACTCTGGGCTTCTGCCAGGTAGGGTGACAAGTTGCTGGCCAGAGGTCACAGAACTTGTTTGCGTCCCAAGAGGCAATGTGCTCTGCATGGTAGGGGGAGTCTGATACAACCAGCCCTGACCCCAGCTCTGAGACCCCAGGAGGCCCCAAGACCAGAGCCACAAAACCTCCACTGGCCTCTACGAGACCTGAGTCCAGCCTCCCCTCTGGGCCAATACCTGACCCCTCCTGAGACCCTCTAGGAGGCACCTGGACTCTACTGGGCAGGCGGGCACGTCCACGCCCCACCCGCTAGAGGAGTTCCACCACCCACCGAGCATCCCGTCCAATCCAAGGAGCCCGGCATCCAGCAGGGGCACGGAGGGGCCCCAGAGCAGTGCTCACCTCATGAAAATCTCAGCAATCCGGAACCCAATCCCAGAGCCACCGCCTGTGATAAACGCCACTTTGTCCCTAAGAGCAGAAAAAAGGAGTCTCTTTTAAAAGATCGCTGTCAACGGAGGGGGACAGGCGGGTGGCCACGGACGGCGCTGACCCTCTCAACCGGGTGCTTCCGCTCGGTCTGAATTGTTGACAAGGAACGTGCGCGACTTTTACAGGAAGAAAAGAAGAAGCTGCTTTTCAAAACCTGGTATTTCTGGGCTTTCTGGGTCTTCGGGAAAAGTGACTTCGACCTACAACTCTGCTCAGAAGGTGACCAGGCGGGACCCGCTTTCGAGCACCCGCGCCGTCGCCAGCCCACTCCACCGCGGCGGGACGGGCGGGCGCTCACCGGAGCAGGTCAGGGCAGAAGAGGTGGCGGTACTCAGGCAGGCAGGCGTCGTCCTCCACGTCCGGCGGCGGCTGCGCCATGGCGCTCGGGGCAGCGGGAGCAGCGAAGACGGCGGGACCCGGCCCGGGAACTGCCCCGACCTTCGCCCCGGGCGCTTTTCCCGGACAAGCCCGCCCCCGCGCACAGCACGCTGGGACTCGTAGTCCCCGCGCACGGCACGCTGGGACTGGAGGTCGGTCCGGGCCGCGCGCGCGGCGGGCGCAGGCGCAGTGCGGTGCGGGCGCTGGGTCGTGCCTTCCTCGCGGGCTTCCCGCAGCTTGGGCGTCCGCGCCGTAGTCGGAGCCTGCTGGCCGCGTCGGACGCTCCCCGTTCCCGCCGTGAGGCCGGGCTCGCGCGGCGGCCCGGGGCTCCTCGGCCTCCGCCACCGCCGTGGGCCCAGCCGTGCTCCTCGAACAACGAGTCGGGGAGTTTGGGCCGTTCGCCCCCGCTCCTCACCCTTCCCTGTCGCACAAATACGGCGAAGGAGGAGGGATGGGAAACTAACGCCGGGAAAGCAGAGGAAAACGAGGAGGGCCTTTCCCTCGCGTGCCGTCCTTCGGGCCAGTTCCCTGCATGACCAGTTTGGTGACCAATAAAGGGCGGCTGACACTTCATCCGTGCCCCACGTGGCTAACCAGGCAGTGGCCGATGCCCTGAACCCGGGACGCGGGCAACCGTCACCAACACGTCAAAACGTAGAGTAAGTGACGCCCAAGTTGGCTTCAGCAGGTGAAATGTGAGCCGGGGTCTGCTACCTGTGCTGAGGGCCTGAGGACACACCTGTGGCAAGGACCGACTTCTGGACCCAGGGGTGGGGTGTTATGTGTGGCGTCAACGTGGCAACAACTGGGTACCAGGCAGCTCCCTCGGCTTTGGGCCACAAAGTGGGGGAGGTCTGTGGTCACCAGACTCATTCTGCCCTGGGGGCTCTCAGCCCCCTCCTACCCCTTCCTGCCCACTCCAGCTGCAGCCTCCCTACCAGCTCAGGGAAGGCTGCTCCTCGTGAGCAGCACCAACCCTGGGGCTCAGCCTGTATTCCCCCAGGTCTCGGGCTGGAGGTCTCTGGACCCTTGTCTGGCTCATAACATTCCACAAAGTTATGGATCCCTTCCTGAGTGTGCAAGACAGTGAGCTTCATTTTTATTATTTATTTTTGCTTTGAGTCAGAGTCTCTGTTGCCCTGGCTGGAGTGCAATGGCATGGTCTTAGCTCCTTGCATCCTCAAATTCCTAGGCTAAGCCAGCCTCCCGCCTCAGCCTCCCCAGTAACTGGGACATGGGCACATGGCACCACACCAAACTAGTTTTTATTTCTTTCTTTCTTTTTTTTTTTTTTTTTTGTAGAGATGGGGTCCTGCTGTGTTGCCAGGCTGGTCTCAAACTCCTGGGCTCAAGTGATCCTCCCGCCTCAGCATCCCAAAGTGCTGGGATTACAGGCATAAGCCACCGTGCCTGGCCACCTTCATTTTTAAACTGCTTACTACTTGCATAAAAGTGTCATTCTGCCTCAGAAATGGCAGAAGTCATTATGACTTCATAATGAGTGCACCACCCCCATGTTCAGCACAGTGAATTTTAATATCTCCGCTTTGGGGGAGAAGTGGTTACAGTACCCACCTTGGAAAACACCCCAAAGGTTGTCTGGCACTTTGGTAGAGAAAAGATTTGGTGCAATCTTATGCTGGTTGGGATACAGAAAGGCATGTAAAGTTAGTGGCTCAAACTCCTCCAGGCTGGGGTGCAGCAGGTGCTCAGGGAAGTGATCTGGGAGACGGGTATGGGCATAGGTGTGAGTTCTTGTTGACCGAGGTAGTTGGTCCTGGTTGGACGCTGGGGTGGCCCAGGGCAGCCTGAGCCCTCAGGCTGGGTACACGCTGCTCTGATGGCCCCCGTCTGCCCAGTTCACCAGCTCACTGCTCTGGAACCACAGTTGAATCTCTCTCTGGGCCCCCTCTACGGAGTCACTGGCGTGGATGATGTTCCTGTGCCAGGTGGCAGGAGGGAAAGGTAAGGCTCAGGCTGCAGTGTGCACCTTGGGGAGCCCCAGGATCCATCTTTTACTCCCCTGTTGCCCCCTGTCTAGGGGTACAAGGCGGGTGATTGTGCAGAGAAGAAAGAATAACAGAGGGCTGGGAAACCAGGTTCCAGCCTGGCTTCAGCCTCTAGCTCACAACCTCCTGCACCAGCCCAGACCCCAGCATTTGAACACCTCATTTCCCCCAGCTGGTCCCATGCCAGCCCTTAGGGGTGTCTGGCCAGTTAGTCAGATAACAGGCAATGACAGCAGAGTATACACACAACACAAAGCAAATGCATCATCTCCTCCTACGTGCAGGAAAGGGTCGTGAAGAAAGCTCCAGCAACGTAAGCTGTGGTATCCCACCATAAGTCTTTTGGCTTCACCTTCAGCACAGCAAGACACCCAGGTCTTGTGGATCTGCCTTAGGAACAGGCCGTCACCCCGAACACTGGCCCTCCTTGCCCCCGAGTGGGCAGCTGAGTGTGTCAGGGCCCCATACCTGCTGATGTGGATGCTGAAGTCTCCCCGGATGGTCCCAGGGGCAGCCTCCGCTGAGTCGGTATGTCCTATCATGTCCCTTGAGGCCCGGACCACATTGTACCCTTCCCAGACCTACAGCGAGAGATTCAGTCTGGAGAGAAGTGGAGAGCACCAAGGGCTCCCAGGCTTAATCCAGGGCGCTTCCTTTTGCTTGGGGGAGGACACCCCTGCAGGCCCTCCACTGCCCCTGCCCGCCATACCATGGCCACTACGGGCCCGGAGCTCATGTAGCTGATGAGGGCTGGGTAGAAGGGCTTTCTCTTCAGGTCCTGGTAGTGCTGAGCAAGGACACTCTCAGGCGCCTGGGTGGTATAGGGAGAGGGGTAAGAGAAGCCCCCAGAGAGTAACTCCGGGCACTGGGCAGGTGGCTGTGGTGCCCTGACCTCAGAGCACCTTGAAGATAACACCTACATGGGTTCCCAGCCACAGAACAGATGCCCCCCTACCCGCTTCCACTGCCAAAGCCAGGACATTCCTGAGATACCCCTCAGAGACACCCGCCAGCCGTGAGCCCTGGTACCTGCAGCATCTTCATCCCCACCAGCTTGAAGCCCCGCCGCTCAAAGCGCTGGATCACATCCCCAACCAGCCGCCGTTGCACCCCATCTGGCTTTACCGCCACCAAGGTCCGCTCCCGGGTCCAAGAGGGCCCTCCTTTAAAAGAAAGAGGAGGGATCAGGGCTGCTGCTGCCTCACGCTTCGATGTCCCCCCACCTGGGCTCCTCTGTCAGGGCCCATGCAGCACGGGGCTTCAGGGTGTCTGCCTCTACGCAGGGCAGCTCTGCAAGAGACAAGCATGGTACCCAGAGCCAGAAAGTGCCCCCCGTGGCACCGCCTGTCAGGGATACCCAAGGCAGAATGTCCCAGGGTCTTCTAGCCTGTCGGAGGGGCCACAGCTTTGCTCAGGCAGTGGCAGAAGCTGCCCAAGGTGGAGCCAGCTTCCCCTGATAAGACATCTTAATCTAGGGGCCAGAGAGCCACAGCCCCGCTCAGTGACTGCTGGAGGCCTGGAGACACTACACAACTCTAGCCTCGATTTTGACTACTGTCTCTGCGTGATGGCACAGACACAGTCTGAACCCCACACCATCCTCTGGATTTGAGGTGAAGGCATGGCAGAGACCCAGGTGGAAGTGAACTTCTTCCACCAGGTGGGCCATGGACACAGGGACAATAGGGGCCTGAAGATGGAGAAGGCAGGGAGAGGGTTCTTGTCTGCAGCCAGCAGACTCTAGAGGGCTTCTCTCACACCCTGCCAGGTGGGGAACTCTGCTGCTGGGGGGTTCCAAGGCCAGATGTTTCCAGACCCAGGGTCAGCGCTGAGCTCTGCTCTGCCCCAGCCTGTCTCCTCTGGAGGGGCACTGCCAGGGAGCCAGGAGACATGCCAACCTCCTACAGCCCCAGGCTACTCCCAGAGTGATGCTGACCCTCTCGCATCAGGTCCAAGGTCAAATGCTGCTTTTGAAAAAGAGCCCAGACCCTGGATGTCCCAGAAAAAGGGTGGACAGAACCAAAGGAGAAATGGTGAGTCAGGGTCCAGGCAGGCTGCATGTCCGGCCTCACCTCCAGGAGGGAAAATTAACCACAGCTCGTGATGAGTAGCAGGCAGTGGGTGCCCACCACGGGCCTTCAGGAATGAGTGGGGCCCATGGGAGGAACCTCCTGGCTTGACTGTTCCCCCCAAACCCAGTTCAGTCCCCCTTGTAGCCTGGGGGCTCTGCCGCCAGCTGCTCTGTGCCTTGGAGGATGGCAGTCACTTGTCAGGGCCTATGGAAAGAACGTTATGATATTTGGCTCTCAGGAAGCACCCCAGGAGTTGGCAGGGGTGGGCCAGGCGGACGCAGGGCCTAGTGTCCCCACTCTGGCCTAACCTGGCGGGAGACGGCCCAGCCGCAGCGGCTCCTGGGGAGTGCCCCTCTGCTGGGGAGCAGCCTCTCCAGGAGCCCTCGGCCGAGCTGACCTCCATCACCGCCCTGTCCGGCCTCCTGGCCTTTGGATTTCAATTGTTCCAGGGCCCTCGGCCCCCCGCCAATCTGAGGCACTCTGGGGAGAAGGGCGGCAGAGCCCCGGCCAGGCGGGAGAAGAACTCGGAGACGGGGGAGAGCGCCACGTCGAGTCTGCGCCTTCAGACTTGGCCGGACCCCCACCCCCGGCCTGCCCCGCCGCACGTGCGCGAACAAAGGCCGGGCGGCGCGCCTTCCCGCCGGCCTCCCGGGTCGTCCGGCCCGACTCACCCGAGCAGGTGCGCGCGAGCAGGCCAGGGCCTGGGGCGCGCAGGCCACAGCGCAGACCCAGCAGCGCTGCGACCCCGAAGAGGCCGCCCATGACGCGGGGCGGAGAGGAGCGCGGCCAGGAGCCGGGACGGGAGGGCGGTGCCAGGCCCCAGGCCCGTCCTCCCGCCCCGGCCCCGCCCCGGCCCCCAGCCCTCCACGGATCTGCCCGCCCGGCCCGGCCCCCAACCAGCCGCAGACCCGCCCCCTGGCCCTGGCCCGTCCCCTTGGCTACAGCCCTTCTCCTGCAGCGTTGCTGACCCACGCTCCAGGCGCACCTGCAGAGCCCGGGGCTCACTGGCACGTGGGAGTGTTGTTGTTTTTTTCTGAGTCAGGGTCCTGCCCAGGCTGGAGTGCAGCGACGTCATTACAGCTCATTGCAACCTCCCACTGCTGGCCTCCAGCAACCTCCTGCCTCCACCTCCAGAGCAGCTGGGACTACAGGTGGGCACCACCACGCCCAGATCATTTTTCTATTTTTAGAATATAATTTTGCTATTTTATGGGCTCTCGGCTCTTGCTCTGGCTGGTCTCGAACTCCTGAGCTCAAGTGATCCTCCTGCCTCGGCCTCCCAGAGTGCTAGGATGACAGGCACGAGCCACCGCTCACGGCTGGGGGAATGTTTAATGTCGATTTCTGTTGAAATCAGAAGAAAAAACAAAATATAATCATAATGCATCCAGCTTGGATTATATTCGTCTTTATACCAACGCATCGTTAGATATCTTTCAAAATATTTTTAATGGGGGAAGGTCCACCCAAACCCTAATGCTGCCCTATTGGCAGGAGGGTCAGCCGGAGTCTCCAGAACCCACCTCCTTCTCCCGGACCTGGGTCCCTTTTTTTTTTAATTTTATTTTTATTTCTTTATTTTTTTGTTTGAGACAGAGTTTCACTCTGTTGCCCGGGCGTCAGCCTAGCTCACAGCAACCTCAAACTCCTGGGCTCAGGCCAGGCGATCCTCCTGCCTCAGCCTCCCGAGTAGCTGGGACTACAGGCATGTGCCACCACACCCGGCTAATATTATCCATATATTTATAGTTGTCCAGCCAATTTCTTTCTATTTTTTTAGTAGAGACAGGGTCTCCCTCTTCCTCAGGCTGGTCTCAAACTCCTGAGCTCAAATGATCCGCCCCCCTGGGGCTCCCAGAGTGCCAGGCCAGACCTGGGCCCCGTTGGAGATGACACTGTCCCTAAGAGGAAGGCACTAGAGGGAGCCCGACTGTCACAGGCAAGGTTAGCACCGGGTTTATCCACCTCCCCTTAGTCCGTGAATTTGAGTGGGGAAAACCCCACCTTTATTGCCTACTGGCCTCAGATGTGACTGTGAATGTAAGGGACAAGCTCTGCTCATAGATTCAGGCTGTGACTTTTGCAGGAACAGCAATCACAGGTACAATAGTGTTAGTGTAGATGCCAAGACATGCTACTGTTTGAAATAGGTAATCTCCTGCTAGGTCTTTCTTAATGAGTCTTTAGAAAACCATATATTGTTTTTGCTGTCATTGTGAATGTAATGGTTTTCTTAATTTCATTTTAAATTGTCCATTGCAGGTGTATAAAATGCAATTGATTTCTGTATATTAATCTTGTAACTTCCAACCTTGCAGAATTCATTTATTAGTTATAATAGTTTTTTTTTTTTTTTTGCTGAATTTCTTGGGATTTTCTACATATGAGATCATGTCATATGGGAATGGAGGTAGTTTTACTTCTTCCTTTCCACTCTGGATGCCTTTTATTTCATTTTCTTGTCTAATTTCTCTGGCTGAAACAATGTTAAATAGAAGTGGCTCTCTTTTTCCAGTGTCTCAGGTGGGAGGTTAGGTTATTGGCTTAAGAGCTTTCTTCTTTCATACTTTCCACAGTAAGAGCTATAAATTTCTGCTTTAGTTGTATTACATAAGTTTTGATATGTTGTGTCTTCATTTTCACTTATCTCGAAGTATTTTCTGATTTTCCTTTTGAGTTCATATTCCTATACTCTGAAAACTACAAATCATTGTTGAAAGAAATTTAAAAAGATCTAAATAAAGAGAAAAATATTTCATGTTCATGGATTGGAAGTCTTAACATTGTTAAGATGGCAGTTCTCGAACTGATCAGTAGATTCAAATAAATCCTTGCCAGAATCTCAGCTGAGTTTTTTGTAGAAACTGACAAGCAGATCCTAAAATTCAGTGAACTTACAAGAGACCCAGGATAGCCAGAAATTTCTGAAAAAGAACAATGAAGAACTTGCACTTCCTGATTTCAAAACACATTACACAGCCACCGTAATCTAGACAGTGACAGTGTGGTACTGCATACCATGAGGGTACATGTATAGACCAATGGAATACAACTGAACATCCAGAAATACACCCCTAAACATATGGTCAACTGGCCGGGCGCGGTGGCTCAAGCCTGTAATCCTAGCTCTCTGGGAGGCCGAGGTGGGCGGATCATTTGAGCTCAGGAGTTCGAGACCAGCCTGAGCAAGAGCGAGACCCCATCTCTACTATAAATAGAAAGAAATTAATTGGCCAACTAATATATATAGAAAAAATTAGCCGGGCATGGTGGTGCATGCCTGTAGTCCCAGCTACGTGGGAGGCTGAGGCAGCAGGATTGCTTGAGCCCAGGAGTTTGAGGTTGCTGTGAGCTAGGCTGACGCCACGGCACTCACTCTAGCCTGGGCAATAAAGTGAGACTCTGTCTCAAAAAAAAAAAACAAAAACATATGGTCAACTGATTTTGACAAAGGTGCCAAGACCATTCAATGAGGAAAGAATAGTCTTTTCAATAAATGGTACTGGGCCAATGACACTCTACAAAAAAGACACCTGCACTCGAATGTTTATAGCAGCACAATTCATAATCGCAAGACTGTGGAAACAGCCCAAGTGCCCATCAACCCAAGAATGGATTAATAAAATGTGGTATATGTATACCATGGAGTACTATTCAGCTCTAAGAAACAACGGTGATATAGCACATCTTATATTTTCCTGGTTAGAGCTGGAACCCATACTACTAAGTGAAGTATCCCAAGAATGGAAAAACGAGCACCACATATACTCACCAGCAAACTGGTATTAACTAAGCAGCACCTAAGTGGAAACATAGGTACTACAGTAATAGGTTATTGGGCAGGTAGGAGGGGGAAGGGGGGCGGGTATATACATACATAATGAGTGAGATGTGCACCATCTGGGGGATGGTCATGCTGGAGACTCAGACTTGTGGGGGGAGGGGGGAAAAGGGCATTTATTGAAACCTTAAAATCTGTATCTCCATAATATGCCAAAATAAAAACAAAAACAAAAAATAAATAAATAAATAAATGGTGCTGGGATAACTGAATAGTCAGATGCAAAAGAATGAAGTTGAACCTTCGCCTCATACCATATATAAAAAAATTAACTCGGCTGGGCGCGGTGGCTCACGCCTGTAATCCTAGCACTCTGGGAGGCCGAGGCGGGCGGATCGCTTGAGGTCAGGAGTTCAAAACCAGCCTGAGCAAGAGTGAGACCCTGTCTCTACTATAAAATAGAAATTAATTGGCCAACTAATATATATAGAAAGAAAAAAATTAGCCGGGCATGGTGGCGCATGTCTGTAGTCCCAGCTACTCTGGAGGCTGAGGCAGGAGGATTACTTGAACCCAGGAGTTTGAGGTTGCTGTGAGCTAGGTGGACGCCACGGCACTCACTCTAGCCTGGGCAACAAAGTGAGACTCTGTCTCAAAAAAAATAAAATTAACTCAAAATAGATCAGTGGCTGGTCCGATGGTAGTGGGTTATCAGAATTTATTAACATTAGTGTCACTAAAGTTGGCATTCAACCCCCCACTGCTAAATTTGACTGGCTTAAAAAAAAAAAATTTAAAAAAAAATAGATTAGCGACCTAGGTGTAAGAACTAAATATAAAACTCTTAGAAGAAAAAACAGGGGTAAATCTTCATGATCTTGGATTTGGCAAAGGATTTTTATTTTTTTATTTTTTTTTTGAGACAGAGTCTCACTTTATTACCCAGGCTAGAGTGAGGGCCGTGGCGTCAGCCTAGCTCACAGCAACCTCAAACTCCTGGGCTCAAGCAATCCTGCTGCCTCAGCCTCCCAAGTAGCTGGGACTACAGGCATGTGCCACCATGCCCGGCTAATTTTTTTTTTTTTCTATATATATTAGTTGGCCAATTAATTTCTTTCTATTTATAGTAGAGATGGGGTCTCGCTCTTGCTCAGGCTGGTCTCGAACTCCTGAGCTCAAATGATCCGCCCACCTTGGCCTCCCAGAGAGCTAGGATTACAGGCGTGAGCCACCACGCGTGGCCAGGATTTTTAGATATGACATCAAAAGCATAAACAACAGGCTGGGCGCCATGGCTCACGCCTGTAATCCTAGCACTCTGGGAGGCCAAGATAGGAGGATTGCTTGAGCTTAGGAGTTCGAGACCAGCCTGAGCAAGAGCAAGACCCCATCTCTACTAAAAATAGAAAGAAATTACTTGGACAACGAAAAACATATAGAAAAAATCAGCCGGGCATGGTGGCACATGCCTGTAGTCCCAGCTACTTGGGAGGCTGAGGTAGGAGGATTGCTTGAGCCCAGGAGTTTGAGGTTGCTGTGAGCTAGGCTGAGGCCACTGCACCCTAGCTTAGGCAACAGAGTGAGACTCTGTCTCAAAAAAAAAAAAAAAAAAAAGACATGAAGCTTTGTCTAAAGGCTTGGAATGTTGTGGGGTTTTTTATTTCATCATATTATGGGGGTACAAATATTGTTAAGGTTACATATATTGCCCTTGCCACCCCCACCCCCCACCCCCCCGCTGAGTCAGAACTTCTAGTGCATCCATCCTCCAGCTTGGAATGTTTTATTTTTTATTTATTGTTTTTTTTGAGACAGAGTCTCGCTTTGTTGCCCAGGCTAGAGTGAGTGCCGTGGCGTCAGCCTAGCTCACAGCAACCTCAAACTCCTGGGCTCAAGCAATC
>VSMD01026357.1:0-72872 GCA_008750895.1 Mirza zaza
CTGAGGCTGGCCAATGTCCTTTAGCTCAAGGCATTCTGCCTGCCGTATTTGGGGGATTGTGTTCTGAGTCCCAGTAGAAGCTATCTGTTGCCTGTGTGATTGCTGAAGGAGCCCTTCTGGAAATTAAAATTTATTCTTTATCTAACCATCTACAATTTGGCTGTTATCTTGATTTTAAGAGAATAGCTAACTCAATGAGTTAAAAGCTGTTGTTATTTATAATTAATTTTTGTCTTGCTCCTTGGCTAACAACCTAATAGAACAATAATTCCTTTTTTGGTCTTTTCTTTCACTCTCTTAAGGTCCTGATTGTCATTTTAGATTCTGCACCGGAGAAAGAGCAGCTTTTGAAAAATCAGCTGACCAGTTTGAGAGTGAATATAAAAACTCATTTTCTAAAATGAGTGTGCTAGGATGTAACTTACAAACCTGCTAAATTCCTCCATGGAATTGCAAATAGAACTAGAGAAGCTGCCCAGAATTTTAGAATTGAAAAAGAAAATGATGACTAACCAAATTTTCTATTAGTAGAAGAGAATACTTGGGACCAGAGAATACTTGGGACGTCGTGTGGTACCCAGCAAGAGCAGCTATAGCCACGAGGGCTGGCTTCCAACTCAGGCGAGGCAACTTACCAGCTGTGTGGTCCTAGCGATTCATTCAACCCCTCTACGACTTCTTCTCCCCCTGTAAGATGTAATCATTGCTGCTGGGCCCTCCTTATGGGTTGTTGCAAAGAGTTAAGATCAAATGAGTTTGTAACTAAGAAATGTCTTGGTGGGAAGTTGAAATTGGTGGTGTAGGGGTGGAAAGGTGTGATGCCTTTTCCTCCCCATCTTAAGGGTCACAGCCTACACTCCTATAGGAAAAGGCAGGTTAACAAGACGAAAGCGTAACACATTTATTTAATCAATGTTTTATATGACACGGGAGCCTTCATAAATAAAGTCCCAAAGACCCAGGGAAAACTGTCCACTTTTATGCTTAGATTTGGTGAAGACTGGACAGTCGTGTAGAAATGTGATGGGACAAAAGGGTGTGATCTAATGGTAATA
Source organism: Mirza zaza (assembly GCA_008750895.1). Classification (NCBI taxonomy): domain Eukaryota; kingdom Metazoa; phylum Chordata; class Mammalia; order Primates; family Cheirogaleidae; genus Mirza; species Mirza zaza. The sequence continues at coordinate 1,056 of VSMD01026357.1, forward strand.
GACTGAGGGAAAACCCAGCAAGGCCTGTCTGCTCAGATTCCTCTTGGCCTGTCTGAGTGGCATTTCTTTCCTCTGTGGTATAGGACGGGACACCTGTCACGTGAGGATCTTCAAGGGAGAAGGGAGAGGGGGAGAATAACTTTTCCAGCTTTTGTGGCTTATTTGGAGGAGAGGGGTTCTAGATTTTATGACTTGCCTTGGAGAAGGGGAATTCTGGTTTCTATGACTCTCTTGGGGTGGGAGGTGGGTGGTGACAGGAGACAGGAGGATGGGAGAAGGGTGGAGAGAACTTGCTTCTGCGGCCTTTCAGTCTCCTTCAGTTCAAAGTACTTTGGGGTAGCATTTTCTGAGCCCCGAGAGTGGCTTGTCATTCTCCTGATGTATTTTCCTAAAATTTATTTTAGCTTCAGTGGTTTTTTTGTTTTTGTTTTTGTTTTTTGAGATAGTCTTGCTTACAGCCCAGGCTAGAGTGAGTGCCATGGCGTCAGCCTAGCTCACAGCAACCTCAAACTCCTGGGCTCAAGCAATCCTGCTGCCTCAGCCTCCCGAGTAGCTGGGACTACAGGCATGTGCCACCACACCTGGCTAATTTTTTCTATATATATATTAGTTGGCCAATTAATTTCTTTCTATTTATAGTAGAGATGCGTTCTCGCTCATGTTCAGGCTGGTCTCGAACTCCTGACCTCGAGCAATCTGCCCGCCTTGGCCTCCCAGAATGCTAGGATTACAGGCGTGAGTCACAGCACCCAGCCTAGCTCCAGTGTTTCAATTAGGAGATTTTACTTTAGAAAATCTGATTTTCTGTCTTCTCTAAAAAAAAAAAAATAGAATTCCCTCCACGTTGGGCCCACATTCTCACATATGAAGCTGAGGAGCGTTTTCCCCCTGTCAATGGGCCCCTTGCTTTCAGGTCACCCTGCTGCCCACCGTGACCCATTCACTAATGGGGCCCACCTGGTGCAGACATTTGAGTCCTTACCCCCGTGAAGGAGTGGGCTGCAAGATGAGGGTGGGATATTAGGGCTCCAGCTTCTTCTGGACGTGGGGCATCCTTTCTTTACGCTGGATCCATACATTCATCATCCCTGGTAATATTGAACTTTAGCTGAGCTCAGTGCACCTGGAAAATAGGGAGGATTCATCTGCTGGACCTTTTTCTTTCTAAAATTTTCCACCTTTTTGTGTTACTAGTAAGAGCTTCTTAAAGTGCCACCCTTCCCCACGTGACTGAGATGAGACTCGCTTCCCCTTGTTCACCTAGGAAAGGGCCAGACGCAGACACGCCCACTTCATACTCTTTCACTCAGAAGCAATTAACTGACTTGTTTCCTATCCCCTCTCACATAGGGACCAAGGCTCTTGACTCCCTAAAGTTTCACTGAAAAATCACTGACATGAGACAGATTGGTTAATAGGAGAACAGGTGTGCAAATTTATTCAATGTGTATACACAGGAGCCTTCAAAATGAAGACCCAGAGATGAGAAGGAATTGTCCATTTTTATGCTCAAGTTCAACAAAATATGGACAGCTGTGTGGAAATGTGATTGGACAAAAGTGTATGAGCTAATTAATGCAGACTGAGCAGGGAAACTATAGCAAGGCATGTCTGTCTAGACTCTCCTCAGCATCTCTGAGTATGCATTCCTTCCTTCTGGGTATACTCCTTCTGTGGTATGGGGGTGTTAGGACCTACAGACAAACAAGATAGGTTAGATCATTGCCTTATGGACAGTTTGTACACAGAATAATTTTGGCTGGCTTTCAGGAAAACAGGTTCTGACTTTCATGACCCCATTTGGGGAAGAGGGATTCTAGTCTCTATGGATAGCCTCAGAGAGGAATGAGACTGAGAGGCAGGAGGATAGGAGAAGATCAGAGAAAACGTCTTTTTTTTTTTTTTTTTTTTTGAGACAGAGTCTCACTTTATTGCCCAGGCTAGAGTGAGTGCCGTGGCATCAGCCTAGCTCACAGCAACCTCAAACTCCTGGGCTCAAGCAATCCTGCTGCCTCAGCCTCCCAAGTAGCTGGGACTACAGGCATGTGCCACCATGCCCGGCTAATTTTTTCTATATATATTTTAGTTGGCCAATTAATTTCTTTCTATTTATAGTAGAGATGGGGTCTCGCTCTTGCTCAGGCTGGTCTCGAACTCCTGAGCTCAAACGATCCGCCCACCTCGGCCTCCCAGAGAGCTAGGATTACAGGCTTGAGCCACCGCACCCAGCCCAGAGAAAACTTCTTTTTATGAGGCCTTCATTTTGGAATACTGTTTTCTGAGCTCTATCACTCACAAAAACAAAAATAAAAAACTAGCTAGACACTGAGATAAATATTTCTTGTTCAGCTGATTGAGTGGGACTCCCTGATGACAATACAGTCCTTACTGTCAGATCGCCTCACCTATAACTTGTCCACTCCTCCCTACACAAGTCTTAGGTGAACCACCCTGCCAAGACAGTCCAATCTCCATACCTGGAATGTTCTCCATACCTGGAATGTTCTTCCAATTGCAAATAGCTTGAATAAAAACAATTCCCCTACTTGTTCAGGCTTTTTTGATGTCGACACATACACACCCCCTCACACCCACTGTACAGTACAGTTTGCTGTATAGTCTTTACACAGAGCATGAACCTTTTTAAGCATTTCGGGTACAACTGAGTCACAGCACTGGACAAAGGACGGTGGCTGAATGTTCTCCTTGCTTAGGTGTAACAGAAGCAAAGGCCTTGTGTGACATTGGAGTGTGACATTGGAGACTGTTGGAGTCACATATAAACCTATGACAGGTAGGAGAAAACAGTTAACAACAAAGGAAGAGGAAACCAGCCACACAGATTTGGCAGACATCATAAGTGACTCATTCAACATCTCCCAACTTTTCTTGCCTGCCACTATTTAGAGGATAGAAAAGCTGGAATAATCTTTTTCTTTGTTTTCTCTGCAACCATCAGGAACTAGACAACCCAGGTTCAAATCTGGCTTTGCCTCTTGCAAGTAGTGTGACCTTGAGCAAGTCGTTTAGCCTTTCTTTACCTCAGTTTGCTCATCTGGAAAATGTAACTGCATCATAGAGTTGTTCTGAGGGTTAAATGAGTTAATATTAATATATGCAAGGTCCTAAGAATGATTACCAGCACATAGCAAGTGCACAGTAATTGTGACCAGGAGTCTCCTTGGTCTAGAAGCTAGGTCACACACATGCACACCTCTTGGGGTGGAGGTGAGGAGACATGGTCCACATTCCCACAGACTACATATTTTGGAGGAAGGGTGATTCACTGAAAGACACTCTGGACGCCGGGCAGGCCAAAACCTAGATGTCCACAAGCTCTGTGAGATCACTGGGGGCAGCCCAGGCAATTGCCATAAGTCATCCAGTTACCAGTGGCCCCAGAGAAGGCACGTAACTACTGCACTGAACTACTGCACTGAATTCAGTCATCACCCCTGCTACCCTTGCAAGGCTAGTCCAGAGCCAAATGAGTTTGAAAGTTCTTTTCTCCCCCCCCCCATAGTCCCGTTACATTTTCTTATGCCTAATTTTCTCAGCCCTGTGTCTATTCCCACACAATTGTGATAAAAACTCCTTTCCTCTTCTGTAATGTTAATCTGTAACTATTTGGAATGCATAATATTGCCAGCATTTGGCTGACTATACATCATCATTATCAGAACAATTTAGTTCCACTTTAGTCATATTTATCAAGTTTCTAATATTTGCATAGCTGATACTTTCCTCCCTTAATAATTCTTCTTGGGAAGCCCCTCAATTTCTTTAAGCTTGCTGGTGGTGTTTCCCTAATGGTGCTTCAATTTTCCTGCCCCTACCCTGGACTCTTCAGGGACTTCGCCAGGCTTTTGTTCACTGAAGTAACTGAATACCCTGGTCTTATTTCTTAGCTACTCTCGATGCTTGGCTGTTTAGTTTTCCTCCTCAGAATGGTAATGAGTAATTTACACCCAAGTCTCTAGCAAAAGCAGTGCTAGTAACTAATAGAACGCTCTGAGCATAAAATTATAATTCCAAACTAAAGAAATGTTTCTCCAATCATTTTCTGCCTTTCTCAATCCCTTCCATCACATCTATAATCATACTTCCTAAAACCAAAAATAAAATAAAATCTGGTTATAGAATATTTTATTTTTTATTTTATTTTTTATTTATTTTGGCATATTGGGGTACAGATTTTAAGGTTTCAATAAATGCCCTTTCCCCCCCTCCCCCTATGGTTATAGAATCTTAAAGCAGAGTCATAGTAACACAGTCTTGTAAAGCTTCCATTTTGTGCAAATTCACAACTTGAAGAGAATAGATATGCAACTGCTGTGTAAAATGTATAAAACAGAGTATTATTTCATTAACGGGCAAGCCAGTTCAGTGTAAACTGGAAAGAATCCTGAAAAGTAACTCATGAAATATATGGAATCTGAAATGGGAATGTTCACAGCACTGTGAACTTGAGTCTCAAAAGCAGCATGAACAGGTGAGGGATTTTCCAGTTGTTTTGTGTGGTCTTTGATATTTTGACAACACTGTTCAACTTAATTATATGATTAAACATTCATTCAAAGCATAATTTTTAGTTTAAAATATTATGGGCAAGAAAGATGATTTTAAAATAGTATGGGCCAATTTAAAAGATAGCAGTTACTATTGCAGAAAGCAGAAAATATTTTTCTTCTGAGAAGATGTCTCCTGAGCAAATCCTGAGTCATTTAGGCTCTTACTACTAAGAACAGGAGCAAATGAGGAATGTGCAAACTGGGCTGCTTTTCTTCCTTGAAGTTACCTCGAGTCGTCACTCAGACCTGGCTTTATTCATAGGCAAGTGGGCAATCCCTTCCAGGTTTTCACTAGCGTTTCTACCCAAGTGCCCTATGGTATGACACTTTCCCCTGAAAGAGACTCAAACAGGGGGCTGAAGTTGCTCCAATACCCTTGATTGAGGAAAAGTTCTTCTCTCTCTGGGAACTGAGCTTCTAGATTCAGGAGTGATGTCCATGGAGCTGTGAAGGAGAAAAGATGCCCGTTGCCCAAACCCTCAACACTGCTTCCATCTCTGCTGCCTGTCTCCCCCAGATGGCCAGATAAACCCACATCTGTCAGTGGCACCCATGGTGTGCCAGGCACTGGACTAGGCACTTCACATGCATTATCTCATTTAACTGTCTAACAACCACTACAGCAGGTACTGGTGAGATGCTCATTCTACCGATGGTTCTCAAGGAATTTATGTAATGAACCCAAGGTACGTGGCTAGTAAATGGCAGAGCTGGGATTGTAAACCTGGCATTTTGACCTCAGAGCCAAAGCCCACTCCTTAACACAGAAGTCCCTGAAGCTGACAATTGCTCAATTAAAATTACCCTCAGCTTTGCTTTATGCCACGATGGGTTCAGCATTCCCACTGTAACCTTGACATGGTAGTGTGAACTCCGGAGTACTGGACATCACTGGGCATCACTGGGCATTGCTAGGCATCACTGGGACTTGGGCCCCTCAGGAAGGAGGGGGCTGGTCAGGGAAGGAAGAAACATGTTCCACAAAGCCTTTCCTGGCTACCTGAGTCCCCACAGAGGCTATGGCCCAAGCCATCTGGGATAAAGCCAGATCCAAGAGGAGATTGAGTATCGTAGTGACACCCTAAGAAGAAAGCATTTCAGATTTTAAATCTCATTCCATAGTAGTATGTCTCTCTCTCAGTCTTTCTAGAAGCCACAGCCTTTATGCCATGAAAATCTGTGTGAGAGACATTAGACAATCTTGTGTAGTCCAGCTCCAGGCTCAGATCCTTTGTGTGACTTCTCAGGCCTGCCTACAGACAAATACAAAGGCTTTACCTGGCAGGCTTTTGGGGGCAGCTGCCCCTGGCCAGTCATGCTCTCACGCAGGGCTGATTCCTCCTGTTGGAGGTCTCGGATGGGGAACCACAAAGACGCTCTTCTTCACTCTGACCCGCGCTCAGTACTTTTCCACTCCTAGCCCTCACCCTTCTGCCCCTGACCCCACCAGCCCCTACCCCGTCCATAAAACTACCAGAGCCTTTCTGGGGCTCCCTCTGCAGTGCGATGACCGTCCCCTCCCCTGCATCCGTGCTGACCCACCCGGGCCCTGACCGGCTGGCGCACTTCTCCACGGGGAAACAGAACCCGGGGAGTCGGCGCTGTCTCTGGTTTCGCCTCTTGCTTATACAGTCACAGTAAATGGCTAAAGGCTTGACTGCTACTCTCATTTTTGGCTTGTTGCTTTAATCGGCTACTCTGACTTGTGGCAGCTCAGCTGAGCTCCTGACCATCGGGTCTGTACAAAGGAGCGATGATAAGACACGTCTGCCCGTGCTGTCCTTTCTCCGGTCAGTCTCCTTGCCCCTACCTGCTGCTCTTTCCTCCCCTCCCTGTGAGAGAAGAAGGCTCTGCATGAGCCTCTTTCTTTCCCTTGCCTGCCTCCCTCGGCACAGGAAGCGTGGTTCTCTCAGAGTGCAGATACTGCTGCTGCTCGGCTGTCAGACCTGGAATTCGCGTGAACATCTCCACGTGGGGGGGGTGACCGACATCCCAGGTTTCACCTGGGTGGAGTCATGCAGGCAGTGTCCTCCCTCTGGGACAGCGTGACACCTGCGAATTACAAAGGCCACCGAGGACATCACAGCGTTAAGGGATGATGACTAGCTGGGACGGGCCTGACTCTGCCTGAGTTGGGAGGCTTTGGATGAGAACTTTGCGGGGCGACAGGCTCCGTGGGTTTGGCTGTATGGAATTCAGGTTGGCCTGATGCAAGCCTGCTGTGGCAGGTGCAGTTGTCAATGACTCAACCTCATTGTAGAGACTGTGCCCCCTCCCCTGACAAGACTGTGAGCTCCTCAAGGACAGGAACCCTGACTATTTCACCACGGTACCCATGGTGTTGGTTATAACTCAATAAATATATGCTGACTGTATGATGCAAGCCATAGAGATATATTGTGGGCACAGTGAAGAAGTGGGGCTCCTGAAACGTTGTCAAACAGCAACTCCTGCTGACCACTGTCCCTTCACACTTGTTTACTGGTACTAGCTCTCCCCGTGCCCTTGTATAAAATGTCAGATGGGTCTCACGACTTTTCTATTCACTTCTTAAGTCACAAGCCCCACCTCAAATTCAGTACTACACTTAATAAGCCTAGGCCAGGATCAAATGCAAAACCCCACCTGTGTCTTAAAGTTGAGCTGTCTTGGGTACGTGGCTGCAGGGCCTGCTGCTGACAGGAAGCCTCAATTTGGGGGAAAAGCCTGTGCTGTTCTCTCTCTTGCCCACCCTCACCGCCGCGCCTTGCTGATTTCTGCCCCCTGCCCCTGTCTGCTGTGCTTTCTGATCTTTCCATAGGGTCATAGGGTCCCAGAAAAGTTCTGAATTGACTGGTTCTGTCATCTGCTGGCTCCAAAGCCTTCTGGGTCAGGCAGATGCCTAAAGTACATGCTTCCTCTCGTGGGTATGTTGTGGATTATTTGGAGAGCTCTGCCCACCCCACTGCACTGCATGCCACAAAACAAGAACATAGATTATCCAGCTTGCGACTGTCTTGCCCCAGGTGAATTCATCTCTATTCTATTGGCACCTGGTTAGGATACCAGCCCCCAGGAATCCGGCCACACCTTTACCTCCTCTCAGCTCTGTTTACTCCCAGGTAGATTTTTGGAGTAGGTAGGATCTAAGACGATCCCACACCAGGGCTCTCTCATGCTGTGACCTATGTTTGATGCACAGGAAATATGTTCTTAGCAGACAAAGTCCGTGAGTGGCATCTGGACCCAACCAACACCCCACTCCTTTGCTCGCAACCAAAACTGTTGGCCGGCCCACCCCTCAACATTTAGGTTCACCTTCAGACCAGAGTCCACCCCAGACCTCTGAGACCCAGCCATAGAAGGCCCGTCTTCTCCCATCTAGCTCTCCCCAGGTTGTCGTGAAGCCCTTTTCATAGGGGTTGAGATGGGGGCGTCCTTGCCTTTTGGCTGGGATCGGACTCCCAGCCCACCGGCACCACTTTCCAAAAGTCTGCTTCACCAGCCCTCCCTCTGTCTCTACTCCCTTCAATTCTTTATGTGCCCTTGATGTGGGTGAAGAGTTCAAGAGTCTGTAAGCACTTTTCTGCTAAATCCTCTGGAAGCCTGCATGTTGGAATGTGGTTTCTATTACATCTCTGGGGCCTCAGCAGTTACACATGCATCTAAAGGAGCCGAAGCATAAAGGCTGTCAACCTGAACGTAAAACTAATTTGCCTGCTCAGTGAGGTGAGAACTGGTTGAAGAGTTGTCATGACTGAATGCCCCCAGATGACTCACATGTGTGCCCTGACAGCTTCAAGGGTGCAGAAGGGCCCCCACAAACATGAAGTCAAGCTTTTTGTAGATGCAGGATCCGAAGGGTTATCTTTTGGAGGAGTCTCCAGTGGCCAAGGCTCAGTGAGAATAGCCGGAGTGAAGTGACAGTCCCCACACCACAGCCTTTCAAGGGCCTGATCACAGAGAACTTGGGATCTGCTGAGACAGCTTTTTCCAGCAGTCTTTGAGGTTGGTATTGCTATTAGTGAATGGAAATGACAAGTCCAAGGTAAACTCCACTGAGGAAGTCAGGGAGGTTGAGGGAACTTGCAGACAGCTGGAGTTGGCTTTAAAAATGTCACATCAGGGGACAACTTTCCCTCTACCTGTGGCAGAAGAGACAGGAATGGATCTTATGAAGTTCCCCTGGTCTCACAATGTAGGTGGCATGCTGGGATGGGTCATAACAGACTTGGTTGACATTCCTTGGCACAGCACAGGCATTTGGGTGGTGACAATGGTTTGGGACAATGCCAGGTTGTAAATGCCTGATGGAACTTCATTTGGTAGATCATCTCATTAAAAGATATGAAAAGACAAGGGGCTTCGGGGCCAGAATTGATATCCCTTCAGACCACTGGACACTGGAAGTCTTCACTGCTTAGGATTTCTTGTGTGCCAGCACTACAGATAGGGGGTCAGGATCCTGACAAACAAAACCCACAGGAAGATCCAGGGCCAGGCTTTCCCCCAAATCCCTGCCCCTTGTCCAGGCTTAGGAAGTGAGTAGGACCACAGAGACCAGTAGAATCTCTTTATTTCTGGAGCCAGGACCTAAAAAGCCTGCTCTTGGCTTTTTCCCATCTGAGTCACCAACCAGAGATACCGCCCCGAAGCTCACCATCCAATAACCTCCCATGATCCTTTGACAGACTCTTTGACTTCAAAGAGTTCACCTAAAAAGCCTCTCTAGCTTTCATAATTTCTTCACTTTTCCAGGTAAAAGTCCTGCCCTATCAGACCCTCTCCTCCTGTCTTCTGAGAGAAGAGAGAAAAGAAGGATCCATCTGCTAAGACATCCCAAAGGGGGATGGTATTCTGCACTGAGCAGATCAAGGCAAACCTACCCCCAAAGGCTGAGGAAGCTGAAAGGCTGAAGAAAGAGGCTGACAAATTCTGTGCCTCAGAAAGAAATATTTAATAGGGACTTATGAACAGAAGCCATGTCCCTGGAAGCAACAAGATGGTGGACCCCAGCACAGTTACCCTCCAGGCCCAAGGCTTGTATACCACAAGGAAAGGGTGCTTCAGAAGGAATGTGTAGGAATTTGCTTAAGGGAAGGATTTATGATAAGTATGTGCTAAAAGTAGATATATTAGAAATCTTAAAGGCATTCCTGGAACTGGCGTTAATCAGAAGTCAACATAGTGGGTTAGCATCCAAGATGGAGTTGCTTCGGCCTGCACAGATAGCCTTTCTTTTCCCCATCTTAACAGATAGGATGGCTCCTAAGACCTTATTTGTGAAGGCTGAGAAGAAGAGGAGTGAGAAGGGCAAATCCTTCAGAGAAACTAGAATAAGAAGGCCAAGAAAAAATGGAGATGAAGGTTTGGGCTGGAGAAACCCTGAATACCTAGGAATTCAAGACAGACAAGGTATGGGACAAATGACATGCATGTCAGGAGGTTGCAGAGGACCACTTAGAATTTACACCAAAAGTTGCCAACCAAGGCTCAGATTAAAAGATCTGGCTACCCTAGAGATTAGGGCTAAAACAGTCAGTGAAACAGTTAAGCCCAATGCATTACCATGTCTAGCTTGATTCTGCAACTCTGCTAAGTTGCTATATGTGATACCCAGAGATTCTTCACTCTGCCTGAGTACAGTGACTTATATCACTCACCTGGAAGCAGGGACAGGACTGTGGGATGACATGAGGACCCAGCAAGCAGTACAAAGTAGAACCTCTTTCATCTGTTTGATTGTAGGGGAGGACTGGGAGGGCTTTACATGGGACAAAGCCTTAGATGATGGATTGTATGTCCAACTGAGACATTTTCGTGACAGATGTTTTAAAAAAAATACATATATGTAGTTTCCATGGGAGAATGGAAGAGCCATATCTATTTTTTTTTCTTTTGTCATAACATAAACCGTACATGAAAATAGAGGATGAAATGACGTGGAGAGACAAGAGATAGTGTAATTCCATGAGGGTTTGATTTCAGATTAAAATTCAAGTTTGCAGATGTTTAAACTAAAATTTTATCTGTTCAAATATATTCCCAATTAAAATTCCAAATTTTCTGCTTCTAGATTATGATGTATTTTTTAATTTCCTCTTTTGTTTTCTTTTGCCAAAAGTCTTCAGCCATCTGAAATCTAAAAATTATCCCTTAGCCTGTTTATTTTCTTAGCAAATCATTTATAAGCCTAAACCACATGATATGAAGGAAAAAGAAGCTCTGAAAATAAACTTTCCTGTTAGGGGGTCTGTAATTCACAATAATCTAATCACAGGGGCCTAATAACTAATTTATTTCATAATGTAAATACTCTTAAATTTAACTCATCATGTGTGTGTATGTGTGTGTGTGAGAGAGAGAGAGAGAAAGAGAGAGAGAGGTCATCACATGATTTGGCATCTCTTGGGGTTTCAGGTGCAAATTTAGAGCACTTTGAGCACTGTGTTAGGAATTCTCAGCAGGCCAATTCTTTTAGAAAATTGAGCTTCTTTAATTCAAATGAAGAATGAATCCAAAGCCCTTTAATGGAATTTATATTCAATTAGTCAACAAATGGAAGAAAGAGTCTACCAGTGAACACATTGCAGGTAACAGAATTAAGCTAATTTACCTCAACCTGATACTACTTTTTTCCTTCTAGAACACAGTGTACATTATAGAAAATTCTAAAGTTTCCTTTAATTTTCATAGTCCTTTCCAATTTTGTTTCTGCCTGAAAACACAGACACCCCTGAATTATTATGTTACTAAATGTGATTCTTCTTTCTTAAATTAGAAGAGACCTTAATGTAAGCAACTCATTATTTGTCACTAACCCCTTGCCGCCAGAGTGTACCTTTCTGCATCTGCATAGAGCTCTGTCGTCAAGGCAATTTACTGGTCAAGGTGAACCAGGACAGTCTCTGTACACTAAAATAGATATTTCTTCTTCCAATAAATGAAATTTCATGGTTTAAATTAACTTCTATAAAATGTACAAGGTCAAATACATAACAAAATTTAGATAAATCAACAACAGCAAAAAATATATTAAGAAAAAAACAAATAACTTCATTCTTCCACTGCATGGTTTGAGCCATATACCCACGAAACAGGACTTCTGTGTATAGTCCACCTCTATAGACAGCCTCTTGCTGAAGCCCCCAAAGTCAGAGCTTTAAAATGGATTTAGGAAAGTCAGTTTTTGGAAATAACATTAAATACTGAGTAAACACATTGCCCACCAAAAAGCAATCATGACTAACTATATTTGGAAATGCATATTTGTTCAAACCACCATTCTTCCCAGGTTTCCCTGGACAAATGTGAAACGCCTTGATAATTTGGTTTTACTAAAACAACAGCAACATCAATAACAACAGCTATTATAAAATTACAGTGAAACTTAGGCCTCTGGCAAACAAGGGTCAGGCCTGATACTTCTCCAAGCCTTCTCTCTCTACTGTATCAACCAACTGGCCTTTGCTGTTAGGTTTAGGGGTTTGAAGGAAGTGGGCATATCACCCACTCAGCCTCATAAAGAGCCATTTTCCTTAGCGATGTATGGTGGTTCAAGGTCCTGCCACTGGCCATGGCAGGACAAACACTCAGTTTTGTGAGGGTCCTGGATTTGACTGAAGGCTGACCCATGTGTCCATTCAGGCTGCTGTAACAGAGTGCCGTAGACTGGTGGCTTATCAACAACAGAAATGTATTTCTCACAGTTCTGGCGGATGGGAGGCACAAGACCAAGGTGACTACAGGTTTGGTGTCTGGTGAGGACCTGCCTCCTGGTTCACAGATGGTGTCTTCTTGCTGTTTCGTCGCATGATGGAAGGGGTGAGGGAGTTCTCTGGGGCTCTGGCCTCATGAACTAACACCTCTCAAAGGCCCCACTTCCAAATACTGTCACATTGGAGATTAGGTTTCCACACATGAATTTTGTGGGGGAACATAAGCATTCAGCCTATAGCACTTATGGTCACAAGAGGCTGGTGTACAAAGTCACATGCTCGTTTATTAGTTTGCAGTGAGAAGTGGATACGTGGGTCAGATGGCATGCCGGCTCAAGCTGCCTATTCTTCTCCAAAGGCGGCTGGTGGTTATCTGGTCAACATAGCATCAGAGCGAGGGGCAGGACTTATGTGAGTCAGGGGCTTAGTCCTAGCAGATTTTAGTGGCCACGGGACCACTTCTACAGTAGTCATTCGTGCCCGGCATACTGGCAGGCTCCCTTGGGTGGCATTTGAGTGGCACCAGCAACATTTGCATTAGGGGCTGCCCCTTTATTCACTTCCATGGCTTACCAACCCCCTCTTAGTGATCCTTTCCTTCTTTAGACAGTTTAGTACATTCGATCAAGTTACCAGCCGTTGGGATACCACTCTGTCTTTACGACTTTGCTTGTCTCTGCTCTGAGCCCTTTCAAGTTCAGAGGATAATTTATTTTCCTTTTTACTGAGTGTGGCTGGGGAATGGCACTCAGCATGAGGTTGCCTCCGCTGAAAACCTATGTGGAACACCAAGGGAAAGCAGAGAAAGATCCCTGGAGATTATGCACTATCAGGAACTTGTATTATTCCATAGAGGCGAGCCTTCCGGGTTAGATAGACCTCGACCTGGTGGAGAGGATACAGAGTCATGCCGGCTAGTTTGGTCGATGCTGGGGAGTGGTCGGTGGAGGCTGGAGTGGTGGTGGAGACGCTATTCCAGCAAAGGGAAGGGGTTGGGCAGCGCTGCCTTTTCTGATAGTTTGTAGAGTTGGAGCCCTACGTTTTTTCTGAGATGTATCTCTAGCACCCAGCAATGTCGGACACATTGTTGCTCAATAAATATGGGAGAAGAGCAGAGATCAAAGAAACCAATTTATTAAGAGTAAAGGATTAATCCTGAAGTAGAACTTCATGGTGGGAAGTGCTGAATCAATGGAAAGAATATTATAGCTAGAATCAGAACATCGAGTTGTGTGATCCAATGTGTAACTTAGAGCAAGTCAGTTAACCTCTTTGAGCTCCGTTTCCTCCCGTGTAAAACAAGGATGATAATATTTACTGTATCCACCCCACGGGATTACTGTGAAAAGCAAGTATAATAGTGAGTGGGAAACCCGGCTGCCTGTAAAAGAACTGTACTAGCAGAAGGCAGTTGCAGTGATGATGAATACTCCAGCTCCTTTGGCTGTCCAAGGAAGAGCCACTCAGGAAGGGAGCTGTGAGTCCGTCTCTGTTGAGTCTTCCATGTGTTATGCAAGACCTTGGGTAAGCCTCGCGATGAGGCTGCCAGGGGCTGGAGAAGGAAGAGGGGTTTCTCACCCAAGGTCGGCAGACTCGCCAAAATTAGGAGTGCGAGCAGGGCTGAAAGCCACGTGAAAATCTGAGTTCAGTAAAACAAAAAGGAGATTTCAAATAGGGCAATGAAAGGAAGGCATCAAAAGCAGAAGGATGAAGCCAGGAATTGAAGAACTACAACAAGGAGGTCAAAAACAGTGTCCTAAATATAAGCACATGCCCAGAATAGAGTGACTGCCCGTGGCTACTTTTTTAAAGAACAGTTTTATTGAGATATGATTCATACACAGTACAATTCAACCATTTGAAGTGTGAAATTCAATAGCTTGTATTATATTCACAGTTATGTATCCATCACCACAGCCAATTTTAGAACATTTTATTAGCCCAAGAAGATAACCTACACCCCTTAGCCATCACTCCCCAATCTCCCCACCCAACCCTCATCCCTAGGCAACCATTAACCTACTTTCTGTCTCTATATATCTGCTTATTCTGGACATTTCAGATAAATAGAACCATATAATATGTGGCCTTTTGCATCTGGCTCCTTTCACTTAACATGTTTTCCAGGTTCGTTCACTGTTGTAGCATGTATCAGTACTTCGTTTCTTTTTATTGGTGAATAAACATTCCATTTTATGGAGATAACCACGTTTTGTTTATCCATACATCAGTTGATGGACAGAATTCTATACCCACTGTTAATTATCATTAACAGTGAAGGCATAATAAGTTCCTTTTGTTTGCCACATGCCAACATTTTTAACCCTGTTAAGATATGCCTAAGGCTTATGCAAAAAAAGGCTGAAATTTTAATTGTTAACCACATTTCACTCATTTCTTATCCAAATATGAAAAAACAGTCCATGATATTCACTTAAAATAGCAAAATGCCTCTGCTTTCTCTAAAGGGCAATGTGTCACATAGTAAATACTCACTGGGGAGGTATAAAGGACAACTTAAGTGTGTAATCCTGTTTTCACTAATAACCATGAAAAAATTAAATGTTTCACTAACTCTACTTAAACGACCTCTGGAAAGTCCATGCAGTAAGGGACTGGACTCTTCTTTGAACTTAGACACCATTGGCAGACAAGTGATAAGAGCTGTTTTTCCATTTGTGAGTGTTGCAGTGAGCCCCATCTGGCGCCCCTGACCCTGAGTGTGACCTGCTGACCAGCCACTGAAGGCAGGGCTTCTCTGGGACAGAAGGTCTGGAGCTTCCATTGCATAAAACTCACAGACCCATCCTTTCATTTGACTTCTGATCTTTTTCTCATTAACTACATGAGCTGACAGCCCCAGACTCCAGGCAGTAGCTGTGGTTATGTAGCAGGTTCTAGAGTTAAACCTTGCAAGGTTGGAGTCCCCTGGCAGGGCGCTCCCATCAATGAGATGAGGAGGTCATATGTGGTCCAAGTCAAGGCCTGCTCAGGAGGAGGACCACAGACAGTGGAACTGCTTCAGCCTCCCCCAGGTGTGTGATGGGAACCTAGAAGCAAAAGCAAAACTATGAAGGAGTTTCTCTTTCAGTTAATGCTCACCTTTGGTTTAAAATTATAGTCATACTTGTCCATTTCTGGGCTTCAGCCTGGGATCCTCCCTTAGTTCTATTAATATAAGATTTTTTCTTTTAAAAGACAAGGAATAAATTTTCTTGTCTGCATCATGTGCTTTTTGTAGTTTGTGGTTTTCTGAGTTTATAAGTGGCACATTCCATTATAATTTGAAAGAAAAGACAGCAAAGCAAAAAGTACGAAAAAGAAAATAACGGTAACTTTCCACTTAGATTTAATCACAGCATCTGCTCTGTTTTCTCATTTTGGAAGTCCCTGTTTTACATATTTGGATTTCCTGGACTTGTGCATCATGGCTTTCCTCCTTTCTGTGTCATTTTTGTCTCTATCCAACTCTGAGAAAATGTCTCATGTGGCTTCTCGCCCTAATTTAGCATCGGTCGTGTCTACCTGTCTCCGCTGCATTTCCAATCGTGGTCTTTGTGTCTTTCGCATGTGTCTTTCACACATGTGAGTTTGGGTTGCTGTAACAAGCATGACTGGGTAGTTTTTAAGCAACAGAAATTTATTTCTCACAGTGTCGCAGGCTGGAAGTCTGAGACCAGGCTGCCAGCACACTTGGGTTCTGGCGAGGGCTGTCTTCCAGCTTTCAGACTGCCAACTTCTCACTGTCTTCACGTGGTGGAAAGAGAGTGAGAGAGCTCTCTGGGGTCCTTTTTATAAGGGCACTAATCCCTTTCATGACAGCTCCAACCTCCTGACCTAATCACCTCCCAAAGGCCTCATGTTCTACTGCCATCACCTTGGGGGTTAGGATTTCAGCATATGGATTTGGGGGACACATTTAGTCCATTGCAATATGTAAACACTTTTCCTGTCCCAATTGTTACCCATTTCCTATGTGCCTTCTCCTTTGTCTCAGGTGCAATATGACCTTGAATCTATGGAGGATACAAATTAGAGATGGTTTAAGCCTTCCTAATGGGCTTCAAGTAATACTTCCAGAAGGGAACATTTTTGCCCTGATTTTTCAGGTTGGGCCCCTCTTTTGTCTTTAAAAAAAATCTTATAATATATCCAGTGGTTTTTCTCCACATCAAGGAGCTATCTCTATGTGTCCAGTTTTGGAAGATGAGATAGATTCTATCAACAGTTGTGTGAATCCCTGGTCAAATCTCACAGGCCTAGTGAGGGAAATGATTTTAGATTCTTTGCAGTCCTGCTTCTCCAGATTAGAGGTCTGGTTGCAAGTGGAAAGCAGGTGGAGCCGGCAGCTGGCAACCTGCAGCAGCCGTGCCCTGTGCAGATGTTCCTTTTCTGAGCTTGCTGTGCAGCCCTAGCTTCATGGGGGCATCTTACCCTTCCTCAGCACCCACCCTTCTCATTGGAAATCTGCTTCATATTTGGAGATGTTGTCTGCTCCTGCTGAGAGCTGGGAGTGAGTGCCACTGACAGCTTCTTTCTGTGCTGGGCTCTACACTGGTGGAACTGAGATTTAACGCCTGGCCTCAGGTCTTCTCATCACCTCCCTGACTTCCCCACAGGTATGCATCCCTCCACCTCCTCCTCCTTCAAGATAAACAGTCTTGGGGAGTATCTGCTTGGGCTACTTCCCTCTTATTTCTTATTTTTATAAGTTACTTACTTTTATAAGTTAGGGTATTATTTCAAAATTTATGGCTAGAAATGAGTTATATGATCTCTTCATTGCCTTTCAAGATGAAGGAGTATTACAAAGTATTTGTTTTTTTAAAAAAAAAAAACAGAAGGAATAAAAGGAAATATTTCTCCTGATAGGGTTGATCTAAGCCAAATATGAAAACCCTGTTCCCCATTGCTCCAGCCTCCCTGTCCTGGGTGGCCATGCAACCCAGTTATGCCCAGTGAGATCTAAGAAGATGCCCGTATGGTAGAGGGGTCTGGGAAAACCTTGTTTTCTCTTGATAAAGGGGGCTTGCCTCCTCCTCCTTTTGTCAACTGAAATGCTGGATATATGGCTGGAACTGTAGCTTGTGGCCACTGGGGGAGGAGCTCAAGAATAAGGCAACGTAGCAAGATGGCAGAGTGGAAAGAGAAAGCACCTGGGTGCCCAGGTGACACCTTGGACCTACTGAACCAATGCAAATAACCACTTACTTCTGGATATTTAGTTATACGGAGGAAATTGTTTAAGCCACTGTAAATTGCGGTTTTGCTTCTTGCTTCTGAACACTTATCTGACTGATAACTTATTAATCCTTTGCCCACATGGAATTCTGGGTTGGCTGGTCCCACCTGCAGTTGACACCCCAATGATTCTGCAGCATCCTAAGTCAGTAGTGATGTGACAACAACTACTCTAGAAAAATCTGTAAATGAGAAATCCTCCAATATGCACTACTGTGCTTGGGGAAACTGCCCGTATTCTCTCCGGAACACTGTTTTGAATGCTTATTCAATCTCATGAATAAATCATGACCCAGTGATTATTGCACTTTGACACCTTCTGGGGTGCCCTCTTAGGAAGATAGGCAGTACTTGCATGGCATGGGACCCCAAATTGCTGAACCCCCAATTTTCTATAGGATACCATGTCACCTGAGTTCTGTTGTTAGGTAGCACCAGGAACATAGAAGAAATAAAGCAAATCCATTAACTCCATTACTATAACCACTTCAAGCTAATTATTTAAGTGAAGAGGTTTTGCCTTAATTATGGAACATTATTCAATTAAATTACATTTGACTACTCATAACTTTTGTTCAAAGAGCACTTCATATACAGACACCTTTAATCACAGCACAAAGCACTTCAACAAATACTTAATCTGGTTAAATGGAAATGAAACCATAATGTACAACATTCTTCCTGCTGAGGAAAATCTCCAGCCATTATGTCTGTGCAAGACCAGTATCCACTGAGAGTATTTTGGGAGGCATGAATATGACACCCAAATTATATTTGTTCTTCAAAACCCAAAAAAATCCTTGAAAGCCTCCTTGTTTCAAAATACAAAATGATGGAAAGTATAGTAGAATTCATTTAACCTCTACAGGGCCAGCAGAAAACACAATAAGGACTTTAAGAGACAATTTGCCATAGGACATGGAAGTTATCTCATCTGAAAAATAGGACACTTTCTATAGTTTCATGGAAAAGGATGAGTTGGAGCTCAGTACCTGCTTTTCCATGCAGCACCTGATTTGTGTCAGGCCACATGCTGGGCACTCGGCCTCCAAAATAGCAGGGGAGACACTGTTGCTGCTGTCCTTGGATTGACAGTCTAGGGGTAGGGACAGGTGATCAAAAAAGAAGGTCCAAATTTGGTGCTGACAAGATCGACATGAGCCTTGAGGACAGACGGGTCAGGAATTTGGACTTTATTTCAAGGGCATAGAGAAGTCACTGCAAGTTTTGCACAACTGTCTCCGTGTCCCATGTGCCTTATACAACTCTCTCTCTGGCTGCAGAGTGGAGGCCAGGTGGAGATCAGGCAAGACTGGAACCCAGGAATCCTATGGACAGGCAGAGAGGGAAAGCAGGAGCAGTTGGGGCCCAGAGGAGGGGGGCGTGGGGAGTGGAAAGTGAGCTGGTGTGAAGGGAGATTCTGGAAGCAGGTTGGAAAGGACTAGGTGAATTACTGGACACTGAGTTAGAGTGATTGTGATTTACCCATCTGAGTCGGTGCCTAGGAAGCCAGATGTCTTTAAGAAGTATGAGCCAAGACTTTCCAAAGAACACAGCATTCACCTCATCTTCATTCTGTGACTGAGGAGCTGGGGCGCTAGAGCCAGTGAGTGATGGCTCAGCCTGAAAACGTGGCTTCTCTCTTGGCACTTCATACGTCTTTCTGTTTGGATATTCTCCTGGCTTTCTTTCCCCTCCTATGGGCGAAACGAGAGTGATACGTTTGTCATACAGGGCACCAAATGGAGCAGCCTCTAGAGGAAACCTCACACAGCCTCCGTGCTAGGGGAAGACGGGGTTAACATTTGAGGGTCTGCCCTCATGTCAGGTTCGGGGCTAGATGCTATCTATTATCTCATATAATGTAGTAGTATTAATTCTTGTATTCTGATGAGAAAAACTGAGGTTCAGACAGGTTAAGTGATCTTTCTAAAGTCACATGGTTAGTAGTTTACGGGGTCCAAATCCAGACCTGTCTGGTTCTGAAGGACATGCGCTGCCTCACCCTGTTGCCTGGTGGCGCCTCTGAGCAACAGTCATAGTGGTGGTGTGAATGACAGGGCTATTCCCTTTTTCACAGTCTTAAAACTACACGGTGGCACGTGACAGCCCAGTTCAACCAAATTCCCATCTTAAGCCTGTGACTTCAGATCTCTCCCTATTGATGAGCACCTTAATTAACACATCTGGTCAAGCTTAGTGCTTCAGTCTATCCTTAATGAGCACTGTGGATCTGACCTTTCACCCACTTAAAGAAAGCATGGAAGACTTTTCCACTGTGGGATACCAATGAAATCCAGCTGCCTGTGACTTCAACCCCAGGCCAGATGTTTTAAATGTTAAGTTTCATGCCCATGTATCTTTTCACTAACCAATTTTGTTTTTAAACTGCAGGCTATAACCCATTAGTGATCCTGAAATCAATTTAGCGGATCCTGACAGCGTTTTAAAATATTGGAATAAAATAGACTAGAATAGACCAAAACAGAAAATATCAGAATATATCCCATTAAGTAAAGGGAGCTATTTTGTGAAACTTATATTTCAGTTGTGATTATTGTACATGATGATAAAAAATACACCTCTTATTCTGGGTTGTGGTAAAAAATGAAAACCACTGCTTTGGAGGGTTCTGTCATGATTCCTGTATGCTTCCTGAAAGAGCAGCTCCCTCTGCCCCTGGGAGAAAGTTAGGTTGCAAACAAGGAAACTGAAGGGAAAAAGAGAAGTAAAAGGTGGAGTCTTCAGGCAGGAAAATAATAGCTCACAATAAAGAGAGATGTTCTTGGCAACAAGTCATCTAAGGCCAGTGTCCTGAGAGAGACCCTTCCCATAAACAGCAAATTTTTCAGTTCCATCAACTTTACTGTTTTCCCACATCTCAGGGTTGCTTTGTGGATGGCTTTGTGGGTATTCAACTTATGTTCTGGACACCCAACAGTCTGGCTTTCGAAATGCTGCTACGTGAAACAAAGAAGTGTGTGTTACTTTTTCAACTTTTTATTATGGAAAAATTTTTAACTACACTCAAAAGTAGAGAGAATAGTTTAATGCAAACCTACGTACCATCACCCAGCTTCAACAACTGCAAGATCATGGCCAAACTGGTTTCATCTATATGCATTTTATGCATAAATATTTCAGAGGTGGGTTTTTTAACTTTTTTCTCTACTAAAGTCCTCCAAATCTAAACTTCACATGCCGCAAGTGATGAGAACCACATTCCCTGAGACATGAATCTTTGGCCAAAACACAAGAATAGGCAGTCAGGGCCCATGAAAAGCAAGTCAGGAGACTTCTGTTCCCTCCTCACCAAAGACCCCAAAAAGGAAATCTGATCACATATCCCAAGACAGCTCCCAAGAAAAAAGAGAGGGGAACACAATGGCTTTATGGAAAGAAGTAGAACAAGGTAGACATAAATTAAGAGTCTCCCTGGCTGCCCCCAGAGACTGCCTGGTCTAACGCTGTCATTTTGCAGTGAAGTAGCTGTGGCCAGAGAGATAAGTGACGTGGGATAAAGGGCCAGGGACAGCTCTGTTGATCCTCAGTCGTTTCTCATTCAATGTCAGGAGGGCGTAAGTCATCAACGGGGCGGCCCCCGGTCGGGAAGGTTTCACCCTGGTGCTGACTCCGACCTTATCATATCTTCAAAATTGACTTTCTAGATCTTCATTTTTCCTGAGTCAAATCCCTAACCTTTAACTGCCTGCAGATCAATTCCATGTTTAAAGGAAACACAACACATCCAAAACCCTCATCAAACTATCTCCTTCCCCGGCAACTGACTCCTTCCTTTCCACTTCCCTGGCTCCACGCTGCCTCGGGCTCATGTCCACCCCTCCCGGCCAGGCCTTCCAGGGCCCCCTGCCTGGTGGCCTCCAGCCCACTCGTCTCCACATGGAGGCTTCACTTTGCCAGACTGCTTTTCTCCCTGTCGCCTGAGGCCCCAGGCTGGGTCTGCCTCCGGGCCCTGCCAGGATGCCCTCCTTGGGTGAAACTCCTTCCTCTGGCTCCCTCCGCTCACTCCAGACTGTCTCCATCCTCTGGGCCTCCTTCAACTCTCTAAGCTTCAAGAAGCCTTGTGTTTCCGTCACTCATGCCTCTCTCTCTCTCCTGCCTTATCTGGCCACCTGTAGTATTTCAATTCTGTCTCATTCACACTGGTGTTTTTAATATTGCCTTTTAACTGTCTTACCTTAGTTCAGCTAGTCACCTCATCTGGCTGCTTCAGGTTAATATCTGAGTCTTATTTGTGGAGTACCTCCCGTGGGGAATTAAGTAGAGGCAGCTGATCCGTGAAGGCAGCAGGGCATGAGCTCTGAGGTCAAAGCGCCTGGGCTAGAAGCCCAGCTCCTGCTCCCAGCTCCTGCCAAGTGCCCATGGGTAGGTTAATTGGCTTTCCTGAGCCTCATTCTCCTAACGTAACAGGGGGAGAACAATGTTAATATCTACCTAGCAGGGTAAATGCAAAATTGTCTGCTTACCCAGATGATGTTTAGATGTACAGGTATATCTTGGGAAGCTATTGAATACTTTTGTCTCACGGCACTAAGAAGGCAGAAGCACTGATTTGATTGTGTCGTAGGTATCTTCTCAAAAGCAACTTCAGGATAAAATTGTGCCACAAGCCAAGCCCATGTACATCTAACTTCAACACAGTTAGTACTGAAGGGGTATGGCAGATATTATTATTAGCAGTAATTATTACATATTCAGCAAAAAGTGCAGAGTGCTCACTGTAATCCTAGCACTCTGGGAGGCCAAGGCGGAAGGATAGCTCAAAGTCAGGAGTTCGAAACCAGCCTGAGCAAGAGCGAGATCCTGTCTCTACTAAAAATAGAAAGAAATTAATTGGCCAACTAAAAAATATATATATAAAAAAATCAGTCGGGCGTGGTGGTGCATGCCTGTAGTCCCAGCTACCGGGGAGGCTGAGGCAGAAGGATCGCTTGAGCCCAGGAGTCTGAGGTTGCTGTGAGCTAGGCTGACGCCATGGCACTCTAGCCAGGGCAACAGGACAACAGAGTGAGACTCTGTCTCAAAAAAAAAAAAAAAGTGCAGAGTGCATTAGGGAGACATACTAATCCAATGTAATTACCTGAACTCGGTAGTTTAACCTAATAAAAGTTTGTTGTGGCTGTTGGATGTGAGTGAGGGGGCTGAGCGCCATCCTGTGACTGTGAACTTGGGAAATGTGACTCTCAGGCCACATCAACAGAGAGAGGCATAAGGCTGGAAGTGGCACATCTCAGTGCCATCCTTCTGTAAGGACGGCTGGGAAACAGGAGCACGTGGACATTTGGTGTGCGCTAACTGTCACTGCCAAAGGCACAACCTCTGCAGACAGCAAGAAGTCCAGGCCCTGATTTTCCTTTGCTGGTGGTGATGTTGTTTGCAACAGCTATCGCCTGAGATGAGCATTCGCATTGCACTGCCAGGCCTGAGAAAGATCCTCTGCCAGACAGCTCAGCCTGCCACCGCTCCTTCAGGCTGGACTCCCTCAGGACAGAGGTCACTTAGGGGAGGTGAGAAGGGACATGGCCTATGGGAACCAGCACACTGTCTAGGATCCAGGCTCTCTCAGCTGCTCCCCCAGCTTCTGTAAACTTCCTCAAAGCTGCCCGTTTGCCCAGCTCTCCTGTGGCCCCATCTCTCTTGTTTCTGTTTGTTCGGACTTTGGACCTCACGCCTGTTACAGCTACGAGGGCTGTAGGGGAGGGGCAGGCTGGCTACGCCAGTCCTGTCTCGGTCCAGAGTCCTCAGCTCCCCGGCAAGACTTACAGTTCTCTGATGGGGGAGATCATTTTATTTCTGTGCTCAACATGTATTTACAAATAGGGCGGTGGGTACTCCTGTGGCAGGCTTAGGAGAAGGCACACTAGAGTTAGCCACACCGTCATTCGGATTTTGGCTCAGCATTTCCTGGTTCTCGGACCTTGGCAACATTATTTAAGATCTCTGAGTGCCAGTTCACAGTACTGAGGGGTCAGCATCTACAATAATTGTTGTTAAATATGTTTACATTGGACATCACCCCTACTTATTGAAGATAATATGTATAAAGTGCCTAGCACATAGTAAGCCCTCTAAAAATGGTAGTGATTATTATAATTATTAGACCGTGTATTGAGGGCAAAATTCATCCTTTATTCCTAGTATTCTCTTGTACATATTAGAGGCCTGATAAACATTAATTGGTTGAATTTGTTCTTCCAACATTTATTTATTGGATACTTCCTCTGTGCCAGTGGAACTGGGGAGGCAAAGTGACAGGCAAAGTTCCTGCCTTCATGGAATTACTATCTAAAGGGGAAAGAATGACGGTAGATAAATGACGAAATAAAAGTCCAGGTATTGGTAAGTGTGGTGAAGAAAACCACAGCAGGATCAGGGCTAGAGAAAGAGGAGATTGCTATTTCAGATGGTGTAATCCAGGAAGACTTCATGGAGGAAGTGACATAAGAGCAGATACCTGGGAGGATAAAGGAGCCATAGAAACACCGTGTTATAAATAGAAATACTATAGTAACATTCAGTGCTTGAGATCAACACTGCGATAGGTTTTGATGCTTTGATCAGAATCACATTCATATTTTTAGTTTGTAAGCAGCCCCTTAATTTAAAGGGCTTCCATCCTTGCTTTTATCATTTCTCCCGTCTTAGCTCTAACTACCAAACAAGGCCATCTCCCTCCTCCTGCTTCTTTTTTCCAGGCTCTTCATTCAAATTTTATAGCCCCTCCTTTCCTCTTCTGTTCCAAAACCACTTTGATCTTTTTGTCCTTTTCCTCTCTAAGTGTTCTGTGGCCCTTTTCTGCAGAAGATGCACATTTTCAGCAAAGCTCTCATCTCCGCGCCCTTTGAGACTATCACAGAACAGCTGAAAGTGCTGAGCGCATTAGGGAGGTAAGAGCTGCCGACAAGGGGAAGGTCAGGGAGAGCTGAGCTGACAGAAATGCCCAGGCGGGAGTCCGGGGGCAGGTGCGGTGGCCCACAGGCCAGCACGGCTCTCAAAAGGACTGGGAAACCAAGAGGCCATCGCCTGAATGCCAGGAGCCAACTGAAATGGGTCCGGGAGGGTCTTACCATCTACAAGTCAAAGTCTTAATCGTGGCCAGGCGCGGTGGCTCGAGATTATAATCCTAGCACTCTGGGAGGCTGAGGCAGGAGGATTTCTTGAGCTCAGGAGTTCGAGACCAGCCTGAGCAAGAGCGGGACCCTGTCTCTGCTAAAAATAGAAAGAAATTAGCCAAACAACTAAAAATAGAAAAAAATTAGCCGGGCATGGTGGCACATGCTTGTAGTCCCACCTACCCAAGAGGCTGAGGCAGGAGGATCGCATGAGCCCAGGAGTTTGAGGTTGCTGTGAGCTAGGCTGACACCACGGCACTCTAGCCCAGGCAACAGAGTGAGACTTTGTTTCAAAAAAAAAAAAAGTCTTAATCGTGAAGCGGCTATTCTCTCTGGCTGCCCCCTCCTGTCATCCTGGCTGGACCCCAGTGGGTTAGGGGGTCAGGGACTATAGTATGCCTGGACCTCAGTGGAGGTGACAGAGAGAAAGCACACTGATGCAATGGTTTTATCAGCTTTGCTCACCTGTGACAGCCCAAAGTAGGCTGAGAGACAAAGCGTGGAGGCATTCCATGAAGCAGCCCTCATATCAGCCACCTGCATACCTCATCGCAATTTTTGTCACATCATATACCACTTGTACAATTTCTTATCTAATCTTCTTTGAACTGACTCACTTTTTTTCCTTTATTTTCAAGGAAATCTTTATATCAAGTTCAACAAAAGGAAACTAGTGATAGATAAAAAAAATATATATACAATGAAAACTAAAACTAAATGATACCAATGTTAGTCTGCTTAGATACTGTTGCCTGCCAAACACTCTAAGATTATACTCTCTCCACTAAAATACAAAAAAAAAAAAAAATGGAGGGAAGATAGATTAGCAAGGCCCAGAAAGATGTTAATGCTGTAGTAGCATTTTCGCTTTGATTTTATCGGGGTTGAAAGAGAACTGAAAAGGGAAAATGTTCTCAGTATTCATGCAACATCATGAAATACTGTGTTCATGCAACATGTTAACACGTAAGGGTGGCTGGCCTGCCCTGGCTGTTGCCCACACCTGTGGCTTCATATGGGCTCTGCAATGACAGGGCACAGGCCCACCACATGGTCCCATCCTAGGCGGCTGCCATGAGCTCCCCACGGAAGGCCCTGATGGCCACGTGGTAGCTACTGTTTATTGAGCTCTTGTTATGTCCCAAGGTGTCACATACAGTGTCTGATTTTAAGTCTGACATTAACCCTTCAAGGCCCATATTGTTATTTGTATCAGGAACAAAGCAGCTAAGAATCAAGGTCGTGATTCAACCTCAGGAGCATCTTGCTCCCAAGGCCTGTGCCCTGTCCATGACACTCTGATGCCTCCCTAGCTGCGAGAGCTAAAAGCTCTCTCAGTTCTTTGTAAAATCATTAATTTTGTTCAGAGGAGTGGTTTTCGAGTTCTTCATTTAAACCTTTGATTCAGTCATACGTTGCTGTGTAACAAACTGCCCCAAAATAAAGTGGATTAAAGCAGCAACCATTGCATGTTGAGCACAGTTCTGAGGTCCACAACAAAGCACGCAGAATTGGCTGGTCTCTACACCATGTGAAGTCTGCTGGAGACAGAACGTCCAAGATACTTCTTCATGCCCGCTGGAATGGCCCAGGGGCTGGGGCTGGCTGGAACCATCCAGCTGGGAGTGTATGTTGGTGCCTCAGGTGTCCTTGTCTGCTGGGTCCTTGGCTTTTAGCCACATGGTCTCTGTAGCAGAATAGGAGCACTTTTTCTGTGGCAGCTGAGCTCCAATGTCCCAGCCGTGTAGGAGGAAGTGGAAGTCACCAGTCTTCATCAGGGCGGCTGCAGCTCACTTCTGCCACATTCTTTGGTTAAAGCAGTCACAGGACCAGCCCAGTTTCAAGAGCAGGGTAAATAAACTCCACCTTTTGGTGGGGGAGTGAAATAATTTCTGCCCGTCTTTAACCTACCACAACTTTGAAACCTTTGAGAGGCTAAATCTTACATGGAATTTGAATGTGCAGAACTGACAAAGGTGGGGGGGGCGCATATGAGCTGGGTGTGAGGACTTGGGGGAGGGTGCAGGCCCGTGCCCCTTCTGCTGCTGCCTTGGACTTTAGATGAACTGAAGTCTCTAGGGAAGGCAAATTTTAAAGCCTGACCTGGATGATCTAGCGTCCTTTGAGAAGACTAAAACCCAAACCCCCTGCTGTGGCCTGCAAGGCACTCCATGATCCAGCCTCTGCCTTCCTCTCTGATCCTGTCTCGATTCATCGTCCCACCCCTATCTCCCAGCATCCCCACGTCTGCCCTCTGAGCTCTGCCCCACTGGCCTTCTCTCTGCTCTTCAAACACAGTTCTATCACAGGGCCTTTGCATGGTCCCATTGCTTGGAATTCTCATCCCTGAGGTCTTCACATAACTGGATCTGACCTGCCATTCAAATCAGGGGCAACTTCCCAAGCTAAGGCAGCCCTCCCCAGACCCCAAACAATTTCTGTTGTATTAACCTGCCTTATTTCCTTTATAACATTTATTATCCACAATATGTCTGATTAATTTAATGTTTCTTTTACATCTCCCTCCACTAGAAAGCAAATTCCCCAAGGGCAGGGACCACATCCATCTCGTTCCCTGCTGTCATTCCTAGCACCTGGCACCATGCCTGCCAATTACTAGGCACTCGATAAATATTCATTGAACAAGAGTGTGACTAATTAAATGAATGAGTAACATTCAGTGAAAGGTTATTTCAATCTCATCTTCTCTTCTCTGTGTGTTCCTAGGGTATTCCAGAAGAGGAGGGACTCTTCAGGATTGTGTAACTGATGGTTCCTACACAGGAAACAATATTAATACTACTAATAAAAGTGGCCTTGACAAGGGCTCAGTCATTACCCCTCCCTCTGGCCCAAGTCTCTCAGGTCTCTTCAAGTGTCCTTCCAAATCAAGCTGTCCCAAAGTGTGGCCAGGACTATACACAGATCTGACTGATGAAATTCACCCAGGTCTCAAGCAAATCATTTCCCTGCCTCGCTGTGAGAATCCTCACCAGCAAATGCTCTGAAATGTGTCCTCTGTGTGGTACTTATGCCCCAGGTCTACAGTACTCAGTGATGGACAAGGATGTGACTTGGTCCTCCTCGCCCATGACAAGGACCCGGCCTGGTATCCCATTTGCACCATGGCTATTTCAAGGTGACCCTGCACAGTGGTGATGTGTACACTCAAGTGTGCCCTGTGGCCATTCTTTCAGAGAACCCAGCTGGCGGAAGCCAAGCTTTGAAGGGCCCTGTCAGCTTGAAGTTCAGAGCTGTGAAATGAGATCTTTGTCCCTGAGATCCTATTGAGAAAGAAGAGAAAGAAGTCATTCCTAGACTGCCACCCCTTGGGCAGAACTACCCTCAGAAAGGGCATCTACAACTGCTGACTAGAAGAATTTATGAGTTACCAGTGACTAAATTCAGCCCTATGGATCTAAAGAAGGCCTTTGTTTAGAATATGATTCTTATGACAAATGGCTTTTGTGCTATCATAGAGAGTATTTAAGCAGTTCAATTCTTAAAATATTCTACAATTCGCTTGGGAATGCCACTTTAACATAAAAGTTTCCCTGTTCCAACCCAAGGAAAGGTTACTTTTTCTTGTAGATTTCAAAAGATATTATGACCAGTATTAAGGAATTTAAAAAAAAAAAAAAAAAAAGAAGAAATACTTTTGCTTTTAATTTATTTATGGAGGTAACCTTTGTTTCCTAGGCTACACCGGCCATGGAGGCAAATCACAGACACAGGCTCTAATGACAGCAGGAACTCTGTTTCAGTAACTGGCACCCTGGGGCTGCCGCCAGCCCCCCTACCCTGTCCCCACAATACACGCCATCCTCAGCTGGTGCCCATAGTGTTCTCACATAGGAGAAAGCCAGTGCAATGAATGGTCCACCAAGTGTCACATGTTTTTCAGCCAAACTCTGGCCTTTTGTGCTGTCCATTCATCTCTGTCGTGCCCAGGTTTCTGGGTAGGGAATGGCGCGAGGGGCTGTAGTTGAGAGACTCCTCCAGCACTGAGACTAAATCTAGCGCCAGGACCATGTCTTGGATTCTCTCTTGCCTCAGTGAAGTTCTCTACTCTCCTTAGCAGCCTACTGGCCCCAGCTCAGGGTCAGAGGTAGCCTGTTTCTGTTCCTTCATCTCTGTCCTGACTGTAAATTCCAATGTGCACTTACCTGATGATCCCAAGGAGCTTTCCTGCAGCCAGGGACCCTGAAGAACTGCTGTGCAGTCCCCTAAAAGCATTCAGATTTGTACCACCTTCACCTCCCTGACCAGAGAATAAATTAACCCAAACTTGGTTGCACTGCAAACTAGCTACTGCAAGCGTGGCGAAAGAAAGTTTTCCTTTTCTCACGCTATCTATGGATTTGAAAATTTTTCTAGATAATAAACACCCTATGCTTTAGGGACTAATGGAATCTAACAGGCATTCTGTCAAGGATCCGGAGTTTTTGCATTGCTAAATTTCATACATGCTCCAAATCCTCCCCTAAACTCAGAATCTCTGTGCCTGAATGTTTTGTTAATAGAAAAGATTCCCAAGGTCATCAATTTCACGACACAGCTCAGAATGTATTGTGAAGTGTTTTCCCCAAAGACAGCAGGTCTCGGTTTATTATATGCTACCTTGATCTTAGCCTGTGCGGCTGTCCTTTAAGACAGTGGTTCTAAAAATGTGAGCCAAGGATCTTTTGGCTTAGAGCATTAATCTCTACAGTATGTACTTTAAGGGCATGAATTAATAATTAAGTCATGATCAATTTCCTTGTGATAGCCCTTCTTGGTGTCTCATCAGGAACACCACCATCCCATCAGGAGAGCCAATTTGTGTCCACAAATAGGAGATTTGGAGGGTGGGGGAAGAAAAGGGAAAAGGAGAAGTCCCTAGACTGAAGTTGTTTAGAGAGACCTGTGGCCCAGAGTGCTACATGAAATGCTCAGGTCTCATTTAGAGAATGATTTAGAATCATTCCTGGGGCTGAGCTCTAGAAGATTCACCATGGGCAAATCATTTCCCCAGCCCCATTTAAAATCTTGGAAATAGAAAACCAACATTTGGAAAATATCACAATAGTAAAAATCATTGCAGTCTGGAATCATCAAAGGATACTAAAATCAGTGGTGTGATGAGAACCTGCATAGTTTACATATTTCTACGAGATACTTATTAATTACAAAGGAAAAATAACTTTAGATTAGAGAAAACTGTTGGAACAACTTTAGCCAAGTGATTGACATTAATATCATCAGTTATGAGACAAATAAACATCATAAAGCCTCTGATATGATCCACTGAGAAGGATATTCTTGGAAAAAATGTAAATCTTGATTATAATAATGAGGAAACATTACACAAACCCAATTTAAGGGACATTCTACAAAATAACTGGCCAGTACCCTTCAAAAGTTTCAAGCTCATGAAAGGCAAAGAAAGACTAAGGAACTATCCCAGATTAAAGGAGACTAAGGAACCATGGCAACTGAATACAATGTATGACCCTGGACTTGGATCTTGGTTCAGAAAAAAGACATCAATGGGACAATTGGGAAACTTTGAGTAAGGTCTATAGACTAGTTAATTGTATTGCATCAATGTTCATGTTCTGGCTTTGATCGTCATACTGTGATTATGTTACATGCTAATGTTTGTGGACTCTGGTTGAAGAATATGTGGGCATTTTTAATAGTATTTTTGCAACTTTTTTGAAAGACTGAAAGTGCTTCAAAATGAAAGTTTAAAAAACTCTGAACACCAACAAAATCAGGAGAAAATAAACACCCGAGCAAACTCGATAAACAAATGAAGATTTGGAATGACAGAAATATGTATTCATTTAACGGAAGGGGTCTACTATGCGCCAGGGGCTGTTGTTTAAGCGGGGGATACAACGAGGAAGAAGACAGTCCCCGATATGTATGAGAACTTGGTCTGGAAGAAGGATCCTGACACAAAAACGAGAGGATGTTGCGATAAGGGCTGTACTAGAAGCCTGAACTCAGTGTCCTGGGAACAGAGAGGGTGTATTGTAGATGGGCACGAAGCAGCCTGAGACATTACAAAGGAGCAGGAAAGAAAGATCCTGTGGAGGGTAGAATGAGCCACCAGGAGGGCGGTCAGGGAGGCGCGGAGGGCAGGGCGGGGTGGGAGAGATGCAGGGGCTGCAGAGGGAACAGCAGCCGGCTGTGGGGGACATTGGAGAGAAGATGCTGGAGAGGGCTCATAAGCAGCAAGAGACCTCTGGGATTGGAGTGGACAGTGAAAGTGAAATAGTAAGGGCTTTCTCTGCTGGAATGAGGAAGTGAGAGCGTTTCTCAGTTGTGTGGCTGGGCTCAGGAAGGAGCCCCTGGGAATCCAGACAGAGGCAGAGCCCGAGGTCCTTGGGAGCAGGTGCACCATGAGTGAGGCCACAGTGAACGTGAGGGTGGGAAACGATAGCTTCTTGGAAGGCAGAGGAGGATAGCGACCCCTTAGACAGCTCGGAATCCACCCAGTGTTGCCTCGGGGACAAGAAGGCCAGGGGTGCAGACAGGCTGACACCGGTTATGGAGAAGTGCCAAAGGCAGGGTCTGGGTCGTTCTCAGCATCCGCAGCTGGGGTTGGGGCTGGCTCCTCCTCCAGCCACACTGACTTGAATCAGGGCGCTGAGCCAGCCCCTGCAACCCACAGCAATGGGGCTCCCTACGGGCTGGGTCTGGGCCGCCACTTTTCTCTCCCCCAAGGAAAGCTCCGATAAAATGCATGGATCTCACAAAGGCCAAAACTCAAAGGCCGAGACCTAATTTGTCCTTATCATTCAGTCTAAATGACTTAGTTCCAGGCAGAACGTATCTAGAATTCTCCCTGGCAACTCACTTATCAGCTCTTCTTACAATATGTCAAAAAAACAAATAAAAAGGAATGGCTAATTAAGAAATATTTCTTTTCTGTGAAATACTGAAGGTAGTTAGGAATACTCTGTGTGTTGGTTACATACTACTCTTAATGGTTCTTGTAGGTAACTATAGTGAGTCTTAAGAAGGAAAAAGGAAAAAAACATTAGGGTTAGTCCCTTTCTTGGGACAAAGTTTCAGGACATGGAAAGCTATGCCTATGAAATAGCCAAGCCAAGGCCGGGCGCAGTGGCTCACGCCTGTAATCCTAGCACTCTGGGAGGGCAACTTGGGTGGATCGTTTGAACTTAGGAGTTTGAGAGCAGCTCTGAGCAAGAGCGAGACCCCATCTCTACTAAAACTAGAAAGAAAATTAGCTGGACAACTAAAATATGTATAGGAAAAAATCAGCTGGGCATGGTGGCACATGCCTGTAGTCCCAGCTACTTGGGAGGCTGAGGCAGGAGGATCGCTTGAGCCCAGGAGTTTGAGGTTGCTGTGAGCTAGGCTGACACCACAGCACTCTAGCCCAGGCAACAGAGTGAGACTCTATCTCAAAAAAAGAAAAGAAAAGAAATAGCCAAGCCAAGCAAGAATGGAAACCCAAACTACCTGCATCTAAGACAAATCTAAATTCCAAGATGAAAATAAACATTTGCCCCCAACTAAATAAATGTGTCAACAATCAGCCAGCACTGTGTGACAAGATGCTAATTTGTTTGCATGAGTGTGTGAGTGTGTTTGTGTGAGTGTGTAGGTGAAAGAGGAAAAGAGGTGAGGTGCTCCATGCAGAAAAGACTGTGATAAGTCATAGTTACTACAAAATGAAATATTTTTCAACATTTGTTCAGACTTTTATTTTTAATTCTTGAGTGTGGCCAGCAGGTGGGGATAGTTCTTTATTGGTGTATAATAACAACTATCACAAATAACCTATTTTGTAGCTTTTTAGGAAGGACCAAAAAGATTCAAATTCGCATTCTTATGTCCACATATTAATTAGATAACACTGAAATGACACAATGTAAGTATTATTGCTCCCCTACTTAAGTAATAACCAGAACTGCATTTCTTTAATATATATTGGCCACTATGTACCAGGTACTGTAGCAAACACTTCAGTCCTTACAGCAGCCCTGTGAAAGAGGTGATCTGATAGCAATTTAGTTGTCCAGGGTCACAGAACCATAAGTGGTGGAGCTGGGATTCTGCCCCAGCCCAGAGTGGCTGCAGGTCTGCACTCACCCACTGTAGTACAGCCTGTTTCAGCGCAACTTGGGATCTGATGTCAGATAAATAGAGAGGTTCCAGCCTGGCAGAGGCTGGGGGAAGGAATATAATAAGCAAAATACAGACTAAAGGTTCACAGCAGAAGAAGAATCACCTCAGAAACAAAAGAAAATGTCAGACAAATACTTCTCCATGCTCCCAAAGAAATTGGAAAAGATATGGACCCTGGGAAAAATAAAAATTCAAAGGACAGACATGAGAGATCAAATAAGATCAGATAAGATGATATAATTAGTTGAAGGTGAGATGGCAGAGTTTAGGGCAACAAAAGGAAAATAAAGATATAAACATTACAAAACCAAAAAGCCATATTAAAAGAAGCAAGAAGTCTATAGAATGGACACTAATGAAAGAGGAAAAAAATTTTTAAGAGAAAATTAGGCCGGGTGTGGTGGCTCACGCCTGTAATCCTAGCACTCTGGGAGGTGGAGGCGGGAAGATCGCTCAAGGTCAGGAGTTCGAAACCAGCCTGAACAAGACCCCGTCTCTACTAAAAATAGAAAGAAATGAGTTGGCTAACTAAAAATATATATAGAAAAAATTAGCCGGGAATGGTGGCACATGCCTGTAGTCCCAGCTACTTGGGAAGCTGAGGCAGAAGGATTGCTCAAGCCCAGGAGTTTGAGGTTGCTGTGAGCTAGGATGACGCCACAGCACTCTAGCCCGGGGAAAACAGTGAGACTCTGTCTCTCAAAGAAAAAAGAAAAGAGAGAGAGAAAATTAATGATTTGCAGGAAGATGACAGAAATATAAACAAGAAATTTTCTGAAATAAAGGATAAAATAAGAACTTTACAAACATCCAGGCAGACAAAGCAAGCCACCCCATATGGTTTGGATATTTGGCCCCTCCAAATACCATGTTGAAATTCGATCCCCAGTGCAGAGGCCTGGTCGGGAAGTGTTTGGTCAGGCAGGCAAATCCCTCATGAACGGCTTGGTGCCCTCCCCAAGACAATGAGTTCTCACTGTATTAGTTCACTCAAGAGCTGGTTGTTTAAAAGAGCCTGGCACCTCCTCCTCCTCCTCCTCCTCCCTTTTTGTTCCTTCTATTGCCACGTGACACGCCTGCTTCCCCTTTGCCTCTTGCCTTGCGTGGAAGCTCCCGGAAGCCCTCACCAGAAGCAGATGCTGGCGCCATGCTTCTTGTACAGCCTGCAGAACACTGAGCAAAAAAAACTTATTTTCTTTATAAATTACCCAGACTCAGGCATCCGTTTAGAGCAGCACAAAACAGACTAACATACCACCCAAAAAGAGATAAGTTAAGTTGGCCTCAGACTTCTCCACACTGTCCTGCAAAATACAACGTCAGAAGACAATGGAGCAATGTTTACAGAATTCTGAGTGAAAATGTGACCTATGAATATTAAATATAATGAATATGTCATTCAAATTGAAAAGGCAAAAACTAGACATTCTCCAATAGGCAGGAACTCAGGGAAAATAGCAACCATGGAGCCTCAAAGGAAAAACTATTTGGTGATAAAATCCAGCATATTAAAGCATGATTTAAATTAAGTATTCAAAAATGAAGAAGCCAAATTATGAATAGTCTGACATATTGAGTACATGTAAAGATACTGATATTAATAACGCCAAGTTAATTTTTATACTATCCCAGGAATAGACAGAATTAAATTTATAAAAAGATTAAAAAAACTTAAGAAATTAATAAGTAAAACAGTTTGCATTGCAAAATCAGTGAAGAAAAGATGAATTACGTAAATAAATCAAATTGGGACAATTAGCTACATATTTAGAAAACTAAGTCCTTACTCTAAAATAAATTATAAATAGATCAAATAGGTGAGTGTTAAAATATTTTAAAATAGCTATAAAAATATTCATATCTATATCTCTTTGTTGGAGAAAAGTTTTCTAAGCATGATCCAAAAGTCCAGAAATCATGAAGGACAAAGACTGGTAAATTTGACTACATATAAAATTTAAGCATCCTAATAGTTAAAAATAAATAGTCAAAAAAAAAAACATATAGGCAAAAATAACTGTGATAAGTATGACAAAGCTAATATAACGTATATTATATATGTTATATATATATATGTATCTCTTAACATAACAAGAACTATGAATCCAAAGACTGAAAAAGAAAAGCAATAAAAAAATAGCCAATAGATAGTTGATTTAAAAAAGAAATACAAATATAAACACAAAAATAGATGCTCTACCACATTCTAACTTTAAAAATGCAAAATAAAACAAGAATGAAGGCTTCTACTTCCAGTTTGCCCAAGTAAGCAAGTAAGCTTTTCCTGGCCCCAACCTTCCTGCCGGCAACTATTAACATAAACTCTGGAAAAAATATCACACATACATAATGACCTGAAGACACTGGACAGGGAACAAAACAGCTGATATATTCTGAAGGAAAGTTAAAACTTGGAAGGAAATAACAAAAAGTGAGTTACCTGTTTCTGGGGTTTTTAGCCTGAGGTCAGGCTAAAGTCAATGTTACACAGAGTACTAAAACTCTGACAGAAAAAAAACACAGTCTTTGTAGGCTGAAGAACCAGAGGACAGAGTTTGGAGCAGCTGCACACACTGGGGAAATGAGCAGACACTCCCAGAAAGGAGGCCCCAGATTCTACGTTTAAATTGTACTGGCCTCTGCATGCAAGGGGCACACTGAGAGCAGCCCTCGTAAAGAGAGAGCAGTGGACTAAGATTTGAGCTGTAAAGCAAAAGACAGCTTGCAGCTTGAGTCCAGTCAAGTTAATTGCCTCCAAACACAAAAACATCAAAATCTTGGAAGAATATAGCAAATTTCAGAGTCTGTATAGCAAACACGATATACAAGACACAGTCTAAGATTACAGGACATACGAAGAGTGAGAAAAATGGGATCCAGTCTCAAGAAAAAAGGCAGCCAATGGAGACCAACACCCATATTATCCAAAGTTTGGAGTTAGCAAAGATTTGGAAGCATTATGTTAATTATGCTCAAGAAAATAAAGGAATACAGCTTCCCAATAAATGAAAAACTAGAAAATCCCAATAGAGAAATAGAAACTTCAGAAAAGAAGCAATGGAAATTCAAAACAATAATATCTGAAATTTTAAAATCACTGACAGAAATAAAATTTTAAATTAAAATTCCATAGAAGAATGATGATGACAATGAAAAATCAATAAAACATGGATATAAATCAAATCATTCATTCAATCTTAAGAAGAGAAAAAATGTGAAAAAATTCACAGAATCTTAGGACTCTGTAGTAATATCAAAAGTTAAAGGAGGCCTGGCGTGGTGGCTCATGCCTGTGATCCTAGCACTCTAGGAGGCTGAGCCGGGAGGATGGCTCAAGGTCAGGAGTTCGAAACCAGCCTGAGCAAGAGTGAGACCCCATCTCTACTAAAAATAGAAAGAAATCAATTGGCCAACTAAAATTATATAGAAAAAATTAGCTGGGCATGGTGGTGCATGCCTGTAGTCCGCCTTCTGAGACAGAATGATTGCTTGAGCCCAGGAGTTTGAGGTTGCTGATGCCTGGACACTCTAGCCCAGACAACAGAGCGAGACTCTGTCTCAAAAAAAAAAAAAAATTAAAGGAAAATATCTTGGGAGTTCCAGATGGAAGGGAGAGAATGGGTCAGAATAATATTTGAAGACATAATGGATGAAAAATTCCCAGATTTGGTGAAAAACATAAATTAACAGATTCAATCATTTCAGTGACTCTCACACAAGGTAAATATGAAGAAAATTATACCTAGGCACATCACAGTGAAACTGCTAAATATATTTAAAAGCAGTACATTACAAGAGAAGGATGATTCAAGCTTCTGATGATTGGAATGATAAATTATGAGGTCCAGAAGGCAGTGAAATAATCCTTCTAGAGTGTTGAAAAAAATAAAACCTATCAACCTAGAATTCTATACGTAAGAAAAATATCCTTCAAGAATGAAGGCAAAATATAGTTTTGGGTTAGAAAACAGAACAGCAACAAGATAATTTGTCATCAGTAGACTTGCACTGCAAAAAAAGCTAAAGGAATTTCTTCTGACTAAGGGAAAATGGTACCAGATGGAAACTATGATTTCCAGGAAGGAAAAATGGCAATGGAATACTAAATATATGGGTCAATATAAATAATTATTTTTTCCTTTTCATTACTTAGTTCCTTTAAAATACACAGTAATACTTAAAGCAAAAATGATAATCTTTATTATAATTATATGGGCTTATAAGTATATAGATACAATACATATAATAACTAGTACAAAAGCAGGGAGGAGAGTAAATAGACTTCTATGATCGTAAAAGTTTTACATTTATTTTTAATAATTTTAACATACAAAGTGATACAATATTAACCCTAAAAAGTCCGTAAAAAAGATAAAGAGCATGAAATCTTTAGAGCAACAACTAAAACAAACAAACAAAAATTGCAAAGAGCTATAGCTAAAAAGCCCAACAAAAGTTTTTATAGAAACTTGTCAAAGTAATTCTACATCCGTGTGGAAGAACATATTGCCAAGAAGAACCTGGGCAAATTTGAAGGGTAAGTTATTCATAAGGATAGGTATTCAAATGGCCAAGAAACATATGAAGGGTTTTTGAAACAGGAAAATTAAAATAAAGCAATGCAATATGATTTTTCACCCAACAGACTGGCAAAACAAAACTTTGACAACATCATGTTTTGTCAAAGATGTGGGACGATGGGAATACTTATAATTACCAGTGGGAGTATAAATTAGTATAACTGCTTTAAAGAGCAAAGTGGCCAGGCCAGGGGCGGTGGTTCACACCTGTAATCCTAGCACTTTGGGAGGCTGAGGCAGGAGGATCGCTCAAGGTCAGGAGTTTGAAACCAGCCTGAGCAAGAGCAGGACCCCGTCTCTACTAAAAATAGAAAAAATTAATTGGCCAACTAAAAATATATAGAAAAAATTAGCTGGGCATGGTGGTGCATACCTATAGTCCCAGCTACTTCAGAGGCTGAGGCAGGAGGATCACTTGAGCCCAGGAGTTTGAGGTTGCTGTGAGCTAGGCTGACACCACAGCACTCTAGCCAGGGCAACAGAATGGGACTCTGTCTAAAAAGAAAAAAAGCAAAGTGGCCATACCTAGTAAAATTGAAGATTTAAAGCAATTATGGTAAAACATTAACACGTATTCAAGCCAAGTAGTTATGTATTATATCTGTTCTGTACTTTCTAATGTTAGAAATGTTTTGTTATTTTAACAATATATGTTACAATGTAATAAATATAACTATATATATAAATATGTGCTCACTGACAAATAAATAAATGGGGAAGTAAAAGATTTATGCTCAAGGATGAACACTGAAGCACTGTTTGTAAGGCACAAAAATGGAAATGACCTACATGGCCAACAATAGGAGACTGGTTAAATAGATTGTATACCATAAAATACTACGCAGCAGAATGGAAGAATTTGTATATGTATTAAAAAAAAGATATCAAGTGTATTGTTAATGGATTAAACCGAGCTGTAAAGCTGTATGTATAAAATGATTCCATCTATATATTTGTGCTTGTTCATGCATAGAAAATGGCTGCAAGAATGCCAAGGAAATTGTCAACAGTGGTTACCTATTGGGAGTAAGACCGGGAGGGGGAGGTGAATTTTTTATTTTCCAATTTATACTCTTCTAAATTATTCAAAATATTTTTTAACATGAGCATATATTACTTTTATACTTTTAAAAAGTTACTTTTGCTCTAAATAGCAGGCTACCAATTGATTTACTGAGTCATTCAGCTGCAGGATAGTTAAAAAAAATCTTTTTCTCGAGTCTCAACTAGTGGAAAAAACTTGGCTTTTACCACTGTTACTCATCTCATTATGCCTTTTATCCCAGTACTCTAGGTCACCTCCTTTCCCCACACTCTGAATCCCAGAAGCCCGTCCCTTCCTGACCTACTCTCCCATTCCCAAACTCCTGAAACTGTGCCCTGGGTCTTTAGGAAACTCACAGTCATGGGCAAAAACTCCGTCTATCCCCAGTCTCTTGTCTGAGTGCAGTCCTCACCTTCGTACTCTAACTGTCCTGAAGAAGCTGCTTCCCTGTGGGCCCCTCCCAGGCCCCACCCCACTGGTCCTGATGTGTGGGGTTCCTCCTTTCTCTCTCACTGCACCATGCAGCATCTTTGAACATCAGGTCATCAGGCAGGTCCACCCACAACCCTCCCTGTTGCACCTACCATCTGTGAGGACACACTCCACACCTGGATGATTCTAGCTACCGGCTCACCGTCACTCCCTCCAACTCTGTCCCTGCCTTGGTCCATGGGGAATTCGACATCCACATACATGGTCCTCCCAAGGCCCTGGCCTCTTGGTTCCTGTCTTCTCATCCAGCGCTCCCGTCCTCCACCCGATCTCAGCTCCTCGCCTCCAGAGTCCTAGCTCAGTCGTGCTATTTTCAATGACAACCCCTCCCTAATTTTAATTTCGAGCATTCTATTCTCTGACACCACTCTCTATCTTTCCATCTGTGGAGGTGGAGAGGTGTGATACGTTTCCTCACCCCTCACCCCTCATAAGGGTCACAGCTGAAGCTCCTACAACAAAAGACAGGTTGATAAGAGAAAAGCATGATATTTATTTAATCAAAATTCTATTACTATGTGACAAGGGAAGCTTCAGAAATGAAGACCCAGGTAAAACAGTCTAGTTTTATGCTCAAGTTTGATGAAGACCGGACAGCCGTGTAGAAATGTGATGGGACAGAAGGGTGTGATCTAACGGTAATAGACAGAGGGGAAACCCAGCAAGGCCTGTCTGCTCAGATTCCTCTTGGCCTCTCTGTGTGGCATTCCTTCGTATTGGGTATGGGGGGCAGAACCCCTCTGGAATGAGGAGCTTCAAGGGAGAAGGGACAAGGGAGAGAGTGACCTTTCTAGGTTTTACAACTTGCTTTAGGGGAGAAGAGTTCTAGTCTCTATGACCTGCCTTGAGGAAGGAGAATTATGGTTCCTACGACTCACCCAGGGGAGATAGAGGGGTGACACCCAGGAGGGCAGGAGAAAGTCAGAGAGACCTTGCTTCTGAGGCCTTCCAATGTCCTTTAGTTCAAAATACTTAACATGCCAAAGTGCCATACTTTGGGGTGTAATAATCTGAGCCCCAACACAGCTCACTCTTCCCAGTACCTCAACTGAATTGATAATTCATCTGTTGTACTACCTTTCAATTGTCCCTCAGCCCCCTCTTCTCCTCACTTCTCTCTTTATCCAGTTCAAATCCCATGGTCAACCCCAACTCTTTGCCTACTCTGCCTGTGCCCACACAACTTAACAAGCCCAGAGAAAACAACCAACATTGCAAGGAGTTGAGCGGGTGAGCCATACAGCATCTGGGGGAAAAACAGCCTGGAAACTGGGACCAGCATGTGCAAAGGCCCTGAGGCACTGAGTGCACAGAGACATTGAGGAATAAAACAAGGCCAGACAGCTGAGCAGAATGAGTGAAGGTGGAACTTAACTGAACATGTGTTCATGGAAGTGAGTAGGTAACCAGCTCATCTAGGACTTTGCAGGCCTGGTAAAGTCTGCCTTTCTCTGAGTGAGGTGGGGAGCCATCAGAAGGTTTCTAAAGGAGTGGCATCAACGGACTTCTGCCTGCAGAGGTTCCTCTGGCTATGGTGTTGAGGATGAATGACAGGATGCAAGGGCAGGCAAGGAGACCATTTAGGAGTGGTGGCTTGGCTTGCACACTGATAGCTGTGTAGCTGCTGAGGAATATTCTGATTCTGGATCTATTTCAAAGGTAAACAGGATGTGATGACTGGGCGTGGGGTGTGAGAATTCCATGTTGTTCATTTTTGTTTGTTTACTTTTTTGCTAATGCAAGTGAGAGGATGGTAAAGACTTCAACTGAGATGAGAAAGATTGTGGGTGGAGCAGGACTTATTTTGGGAGACAGTCTCTGGTAAATCTTAAATCTCAGTGAGAGACCATCCTTGGTCGCCCTGTTTTAAATTGTGCCGCCACCCCAGCATTCTCCACCCCTTGCCCTGCTGTATTTTTCTCCACAGCTGACCCACTGCCTGCCCCACACCGCCTGCCCCTGCCCTTGGCCGGGGAGAGCAGGACGCCTTCGTTACCGGTCTCTCTGAGGACGTGCTCCACGGAGAGTGAGTGTCCCGAGAGGAAACGAAGGCGATGCTACCAGAACAGGGATGGAGAGGCCGAATAGGCAAACAAAAACAGATGTCCATTACACAAGCTATGAACAGAAAATAAATCATTCCCTTTCCATTTATTTCTTCTTAAAATCAGTTACAGCTGTAGGAACAATAAATACTTTTTCTTCCCTATCAGGGATTTAAACCTGAACCTCATAAAATGAGATTCTAGTGTGCTACTACCACATCCTTTTCCTGCTTTCTACTGAAACAGGTGACCTTAGCAAAATGGTGTCTTCCGGAACAGCAGGATCCCTAGTGAGGTGTGATTTGGCTGGGGGCCAATCAATGTGGTCTGGCCATAATTTCATTTCGACTTTAAGAACTTCAGTTGGGCCAAATTAATACCTTGCTCCATTAAGAATGATCTCAGGTAATGTATCTTCTCATTCTTTTTGACATTCGTCTCTCCAGAGACTCCAGACAATGCTTTTCCACAATTGGTATCCACATTATACCTTCCTTTTGCAAATGAAGCAAGTCATTTGGTCCTCATGAAGCTAAACCCCAGCTCACCCTTTTGACGACATGTGCCTGCCCTTGAACATACCCACACTGAAGGGGAAGGGCCCAAAGGCAAATAATATTCTGGAAATTAAACCAATATATTCTCATTCTTGGTCATATCTTACATAGCACACCTGGTTTATTGAGAGCATAGAGATTTTCCATAGTCCCTGGCAAAGGTTGGGATTGGGACAAAAGCCACATTTGGGGCCTTCATGGCCAAGGGCAAAGGGTTGAGCTGGAGGCTTCAAGCATGTGCCAGCACCGTGCGCCAGAAGACCCAATGGGGCCAGTGGCTCCTCAGGTGCATTGGCTTGGGGCCCGTCCAGGTCAGACAGTCAGCAACAGAGACCACTAAGGATACAGGGGACACTTGTGAATCTAGAATCATCTATATTCCCAGATATCATCTCGGAGAGGAGTCAGGGGATGGGAAGAAGTACTTGTTTTTTTAACTATCCAGTTCTAAACTTGCTCAGGATACCTACCCTGTGTATCTATTGTATGCACAAACCGCGATAAAGATCTGGCCCCTGATTTCCTCTCACTCCTTCGCCTCTTTGCCAGCCCTGTCCTTCCCCACACAGCCCTGCACGGCATGGCAGTGCCTCCTCTTGGGAGATGTAGGTAGTAAGCTCGCCTTTCTTCTTTTTTTAATTTCAAAATATTAAGAGAGTACAAATATTTTTGCTACGTGTACACATTGTATAATGCTTAAGACGGGGCTTTTAGTGTGCCTGCCACCTTCACTGTACACGACAGGTAAGTTTTTCTCCCTCACCTCTGCCCCTGCCCTCCCCCCTTCTTGGTTTCCAATGTCCTTTACATCTCTTTGTGCTCCTGTGTACCCATCACTTAGCTCCCACTTACTAGTGACAACATGTGGTGTTTGTTTTTCTATTCCAGAGAATACTTCGCTAAAAGTCAAAAAACAATAGAAGCTACCATGGATGCAGAGAAAAAGGGAAGCTTAAGTACTGTTGGTGAGACTGAAAACTAGTAGACTCTTCTTTCAAGGCAGTTGTTTCCCTGCCTGTCACCTTACCATACCTGATTAAACAAATCCTAGGTACATTTTAAAACAAGAGGCAATCAGAAAGACCACTACATACCTATCTGAAGAAGATAGTGTTTTCCAAAGGAAGTTATTTTAAATGGGAGATATCATGATACCTTAATTGGCAAGTTAAAGTTTAAGTTGGGGGCAGGTGTGGTGGCTCATGCCTGTAATCCCAACACTTTGAGAGGCTGAGGCAGAAGGATAACTTTATCATTTGAGCTTAGGAGTTTGGCACCAGCTTAGGCAACCTAGTAAGACCCCTTCTCAACAAAAAGTAATAATAACAATAAATTAGCCAGGCATGGTGGCAGGTGTAGACTACAGGTGTAGACTACTACACCTGTAGTCCCAGCTACTCAGGAGGCTGGGGCAGGAGAGTTGCTTGAGCCCAGGAGTTTGAGGTTGCTGTGAGCTGTGATTGCACCACTGCACTCCAGCCTGGACAACAGAGTGAGACTTGATTTCTGAAATAATTAATTAATTAAGTTGGGTTATGGTGTGGGACAAAACAGTTTGCAGGAAGCCCATCACTCAGATGTCAAGAGGCAAAATGAAAGCTGTAAACAGAACAACAGGAAGCTCCTGCTTTTCCTTCCATTCATATTTAAACGTGGATGACTATTACCATGGTCTTTAATCTGTTCATGGCCTTTTTGAGGCACTTTTGTATATCTTATCTCATCTGACCCTTACATAATTCTGTGACATACAATAGGCAGGTATTATTATTCCCATTTTATAGATGAGAAAACTGACATTTGGAAAAGTAGTGGAACATATTGGTTAAGGGCATTAACTATACAGCCAGTCTGCCTGGGTGCAAATCCCAGTTCTACCACTTTCTAGCTGTGTGACCTGGGCACATTATTAACCTCTCTGTCTTCAGCTTCCTCATTGTAAATTGGGGATAACAACAAACCCTGTCTCACAGGACTGCTGCACAAGGGAGTTTATTACTGTGTATCAAAACTTTTTTTTTTTTTTTTTGAGACAGAGTCTCACTTTATTGCCCAGGCTAGAGTGAGTGCCGTGGCATCAGCCTAGCTCACAGCAACCTCAATCTCCTGGGCTCAAGCAATCCTGCTGCCTCAGCCTTCCAAGTAGCTGGGACTACAGGCATGCGCCACCATGCCCGGCTAATTTTTTCTATATATATTAGTTGGCCAATTAATTTCTTTCTATTTATAGTAGAGATGGGGTCTCGCTCTTGCTCAGGCTGGTTTTGAACTCCTGAGCTCAAACCATCCGCCCACCTCGGCCTCCCAGAGGGGGGCGGATCGTTTGAGCCTAGGATTACAGGCTTGAGCCACCGCGCCCGGCCTGTATCAAAACTTTTAACTGAGATTATTTGGCTGATGTTAACAGGATCTTCATAGAAAAGGACAAATTTGGAGTTTTCCAACTTTTATCACCCACATTTTTATATTCCCAAGGTTTCTATGACCAGAAAGAATGCTTATTAGTTAACAAGAATATGCTTTTTTAGGGCAGCTGGGTTCCAAGATGTTCCCACATTTAGAAAGGGAGGCCAAATATTTATCAAATCCTGTCACTCTTTCAAAACCAGCTCAAATCCAAACTCTTCTCTCAATCTTCTCTGGACTACCCCAACCACAACTGTTACTTCTGCCTCCTAAGTTCTGGAGCAGTTAGAGTGTGGATCCTGGAATTCAACACATAGCCACGTTAGGGCGAGCGTGGTGGCTCATGCATATAATCCCAGCACTCTAGGAGTCTGAGGTGGAAGGATCGCTTAAGCTCAGGAGTTCAGAGACCAGCCTGAGCAAGACCGAGACCCCGTCTCTACTAAAAATATAAAAGCCAGGCATTGTCGTGTGCACCTGTAATCTACTCAGAAGGCTGAGGCAGCTACTCAGGAGGCTGAGGCAGGAGGATCGCTTGAGCCCAGGAGTTTGAGGTTGCTGTGAGCTAGGCTGACGCCATGACACTCTACTCAGGGCAATGGAGTGAGACTTTGTCTCCAAAAAAATTAATAAATAAAAATTTAAAAAAATAAAAGACTCTAAAAGACCCACACAACCACGTAGTACACAGCGCTGAGACCACCCTCATTCAGTGATAACC
Organism: Mirza zaza; assembly: GCA_008750895.1. Taxonomy (NCBI): domain Eukaryota; kingdom Metazoa; phylum Chordata; class Mammalia; order Primates; family Cheirogaleidae; genus Mirza; species Mirza zaza. Next base: position 45,689 of record VSMD01026357.1, read on the forward strand.
TCCACTCATTCTTCCTCAGCTGTCCCTGTGTCCATGGGATTATAAGCAGGCCCCACATTGTAGGGTATCATAGTTTGACATGTCAGTCTCCTGCTTTGCCACCCATTTCCTGTTTCAAGTGAGATAATTCCTTGGCTCTGCCTTGCACGCACCTTGATAATTCTTACTTCTGTCATTCAGCCTTCTTCATCACAATCAGCAGAAACCAACACTGGCTGACTTAAATTGAACACTAATTCATTACAAGTGGCGAGTGAGGAGTGGTGTGCTTAAGCTGGCTTGTACTGGCTCATGAGAGACAATTGTGAAATTTTTAAGAATTTTGCAAGCTAGTTGTTAAACACAGCCATTATTAAAACTAATTATATAAGCTTATAATGAAATGAATTATATCAAAAAATCAAAGGTAGGGGGCACAAGGGTATTATTTGAAACCTTAAAGTTTGTACCCCCATAATATGCTGAAATAAAAAAAAATCAAAGGTAGTAAACACTCAAAATTCATCACTTCCTAGTTATTTTTTCACATTTTATTATCATCTGTACCCTTGAGGGTATCACACTTACCCCATCTGTATGGAGGCGGTACCATATAGCAACGTGCTCTTGCGCATCTCTTCCCAACTCCGTGTTGGGTGACATCATGTTGGTAGCTTGAGCTCAGCCAAAGGTGAGAGTATTCACCTTTGGAAAGTGGCAAACACTACAAGTGAGGTGGTTTGTGTTGGTTTTTTCCTCAAAGAGTTGGTTATTAAACATTTGCTGGCATGCCACCGGTATTGGGTAACTCACCAAATCTCTAACAAAAGGGTTGCAGGACCAAGTTTAGATTCCTCAGTCAGGACCAACAGCCAAAGCCACAGTCAGATCAATGCCCAGGATCAGTTAACATAATCTGTGAGTCACTCGTTCAAAATTATTAAGGATTTTGAGATAGCAAAAGTGGAGCATTAAACCAAGTGTGAGGCCCTTCTAAGTGTGGGGCCCTTGTGACTGGACAGGCCACAGGCCCATGAAGCCAGCCCTGCAACACCCAAGCCACACTCTAAGTCCATAGACCCCGCTGCCACAGATGCTGGGATCACCCCTGATCCCACATACACCCTTCACTGGACACGGCTCCTGGTGCTTATGGCTCTTCATGGGCTCTTGTCAATCATAAGTATGAAGTAAAGAGTGGAAAATACCCCAAAAGGAATGAATGGGAATAGCACCCACAAAAGTCCCAGTCTGGGCTCAGGACACCCTGCCTGAACTTCACTGCCAGCCCTGACCAATCATAGGCAGCAGAGCAGGACTTAGAAAATTTTGAGGAAGTCACTCCAAAATCGGGACCCCCTGAGGCAAAAGGCCTGGCTCTAAGAGGAGTCCCAGGAGGTGAGTCTGATCGGCAGAGTCGAGTATATGTCCTATAACCTGGCTGCAAGGAAGGCTGGGAAATAGGTGTCTGGCATTTTCAACTTTTAACAAACATTTCTCACAAAATAGAAACCACATCTCTCCTCAGGAATGAACTTCTACTTTCATCATCTACATTCTCAAACACATCTTTAATCATCCTTTCTACATCTGCTGCCTGCCTCAAAAGAAGACTTTTCTCTATTCCTTTGTCAGGTAAATAATTCCCCTAGCATACTCGATCTCATCTCTTCTGTCTCTCAGAATGTCAGGGCATCAGTTGTGTTCTCCTTGGTACTTTCAGTCCTTGCTTCTCTGAAGTCCCTGGAATACAGGTGTTTCCCAGCCCAGGCCAGCCCCACACATTGTTGGGAAATGAATCTGTAAAACAAATGGAGGCCCACATTCCATACGTCTAAATAATTCAAAGCATAAATCAAGATGGCAAACTTCAAAATAAACTATGTTCTATCCCCTTACCTTGACAAAGGGTTAATTGTCAGCGTCTAAGCTTAAGGTTGCAGCTTGTGCTGTGCCAGCTATAAACAGTGGGTCCCAAGTGGCAGAAGCACCCATGTGAATAGGTTTTATAAACTGTTTTTATTATTTTTATTTTGAAACAGAACAAAAAAAGTCCAAAATAGTCATTTACCTAGAGATTCCTTTCAAGTTGGCCAGTTGCCCCAGGGATATCATTTATGACAAGCGGGTCCAATCCAGAATTGCAGCTGTCACACCTCTCTAGGCACCTTTAATTGGGGAGCATTCTTGAGTCTTTCCTTGAGTCTCACACCATTGACATTCTGAAGATTACAGGGAAGTCACTTTGTAGAGTGTCTGTTTCATAAATAAGCCCAAGATGGCTTCTGTATATTGTCCTCTAGAGGTTGCTTCTTCTCAGCAGGCTGAGACTGGTTAGCTCAAAACCCTCCTGGTGCCAAACTCAAAGTTTTACACATTCAATCGTTTTCAAAATAGCCCAAAGCAGGATTTTAGCCATTTCGACCCCACTTGCTTTGCACATCCCAAGAAACTGCACCCGATATCTGCTAACCATAAATAAGATAAACCCTGTAGATTTAAGAGCCCCCAAACCTCTGCTGCCCTCCAGAACTCTCCAGCCCAGAGACTCCCCACGGTGCTGCTGAGTGGCATCGCCCAGACGCCTAAGCCCCTCCCCAGTCCCCTGCTCCCCTGGGAGTTTCTCCCCTTCTACTGGCCCCACACTGTAGTCTCTCGTCCTGGAAGGGACTTCTCCTACATGAAAACCTGCCAGGTGTTGTCCAGTAAAGCTTGTGTGTGCGACGACCACCTCGTGACCATATCTTTTTCCTTGATCAATCCCTAAAATCCCTCAAACTCACCATAACTGTCCCTCATGTTTAGACCCAGGTTATACGTCTTTCGCAGGAATGCCACAATGTTTTCTCACCGCTTCCCATCGAGAGGCAGATGATATTGCTCTGTCCCGTTATTTGTGGTGTTACGGCGATCATTTGATTAAAATAGTGTCTGCAGGTTTGCCCCCATAAAAATATTTTCCTTACTTTGTAATTAATAAGTATTTGATATGAAGTTACTTTGCAACTATATAAATAACCCATTCCTCATCCTTCTTTCACACACTATTTTTAGCATGCTTTGATGTCTCTCACCTGAACTTAGTAATTACTACAGTGGTTATCATATTGTGATTTTTTTTTTAACTCCAACATTTCCCAGTGTTTATTAGTTGGCATTCTACTGTGATGAAGAGCTTTCTCTTCTCTCTGCGTATTTATTCATTTGTTTACTTAAATGCAGGAAAAGGCAAACTATGACCCCATAGGCCAAATCCAGCCTGTTTTTGTAAGTTTCATTGGAAGACATCATTCATTTATTTGCATATTGTCTGTGGCTGCTTTTGTGCTACAATGGCGGAGATGCATAGTTGTGACAGAAACTACATGTCTTGTAAAGCCTAAATTATTTATTATCAGGCCCCTTATAGGAAAAGTCAACTCCTGATTTATAACGTGTGGACTCATGGGTTCTTATTTTATCCCATTACTATCATTATTTATTTTGATGCTCAAATTGTCCTATATTTGGCCATTGGAAGCCCCTTCAAGCTGGCTTCTGTGTCCTTGACAAGTTTTCATCATTCTCTGAACCCATGCTCACTTTCTGGTACAACAAGATGTTCTAGGTTTATCTTTTACCTTTTCTGCTTCTGCGGTGAAATCAGCCATTTCTCTGAGGATCCTTAGCTCCTTTTACTTGGGAATGATATTTAGAAATCAATGTCTGGCACTAGCTGGTCATTGCCTCTGAGATGTTGCTGCAAGACATGAGAGAGAGGTCATAGTTATAGATCTAAAATTAGAAATCATCAGCATATAGATGATCTATTAAGTTATGGGACTTAGGGAGGAGGGCAGAGAAAAGTGGTCCAGACTTGACCTAGGATCTCCAATATTATAGGAAAACAGCTTGAGAAAAATATATTGGCAGTAATATGGTTCAGGATTTTAATATCTATATATACAAAGAGCTTATATAAGAAACAATTAAGACCCCATTGATGAGTAAAAAGGCATATCAGACCAGTCAAATCATTAAAATGAAATTAGCAAATCAACATAAAGAAAAATATTCAACCTCACTCACTACAGAAATGCAAATTAAAGCAAAATATAGTAAATTCTCCCTTAACTGTGACTTTAAGTGAAACAATGTATAGCAAGTCCTCTAGTAATATCCTTTCATTCTATGTCATCTCATTGTAATGTCGATGAGGTTTTATTATTGTCATTTTGCTTAAAGTCACAAGAACCTTTCAACTACATTAAGTGAGGACTTACTATACGGTTTTGGGTAATTATCTTAATTTTTTCCAACTTTTCAGCTAGATATTTTTCACATTTATAGGAAAGTGGACAGAAGAGAATAATGAACACCTAAAGAGAGTACATATCTTAGTTTGTTTTGTGCTGCTATAACAGAATACCTGAGACTAGACTTTAGAATGAACAGAAATATATTGTCTCACAGTTCTGGAGGCTGGGAAGTCCAACATCAAGGCCTGGGTATCTGGCAAGAGCCTTCCTGCAGCATCATAACGAGGTAGAAGGGCAAAAAGAGGTCAAGAGAGAGATGAAAGGGGCCCAAACTCCTCCTTTTATAAGGAACCCACTCCCAAGACAACAAACCCACTCCTGTGATAATGGCATTAATCTATTCATGAGGACAGAGGCCTCATGCCCTAGTCACCTCTTAAAGGCCTCACCTCTTATTACTGTTACAATGACAATTCAATTTCTCAACATGCTTTGATTTGATCACAATTTCTTCACTCACCAGTTATTACTCTAACAATAACATGCAACCTATTTTGTCTTATTTTGCAGTTAAAAATGTAACATTATTTAAGAGCAGGCAGAAATGTCTAGAAACGTATCCAACCAAAACACTTGCACAGGCCTGCAAAGTAATACAAACAAAAATGTTTATTTTACTCCCTTTTATAATGTTGAAATATTGGAAACAAACCAAATAGCCTTTAGTGAGATTGTAATTAAAGTGTGGTACATTCACACAGTACTGTACAGCTTTCACAAGATTGAGATACATTTAAAGATGAGAAAAAAAGTCTCACATGTAATGTTAAGTGAAAAATCGAGATGCAGAACTGTGTGTCTAATATGATTCTACTTTTGAAAATCAGTGAGTATGTTGGTATATGCATAGTAAGAAATCTAGAGAAACAATAAACACACTGTTAGCAGTAGTTATGAGAAAGGAATAATAGATGACTTTGAATTCCTAAATTATACATTTTCTGGATTGTTTGAATTATTTACAAGCACTTATTCAGTTCTGATTTGAGAGGAAAACAATATATTGTTTAAGTAGGCAGAAGGGGCAAAGCCCGTCAGAAATGGAGCAGAGAAGGATGCAGGCTGGAGTGCGGCTCTCTTCCCCCATCTGTTAACTGCTGCCTCATTTCCTGGCAGCAGAGTTTTATGACTGGCTGGCTCTCGATGCATCCTCCTGCCAACAGGACATTGGCAAGCAAGGACATTAGAAATCTTCCTTGAGAGAATTTTAACAAAACCCCAGGAGGCATTGCAACGTGGAAATATGGCCAACGGGAAAAATCCATAAAAAACACCCATCCCCAAGTCTCTATCCAGGGTAGGAAATGTAGCCATTAAGCCAATGAAAGGAATTAGGATCATTATGCGATCACACTGGTTTGGCTACAGAGAAAATGAGAGGCGTTAAGTGCAATTCATCTTTAGAAAACTCCTTTCCCATCAGGCCTCAGGACCGACAGAGTCATAAAAACAACAGAGATAAGATAAATAATCACTAGGATGGCCGACATTTTTACAGTGATCCACAAATTTCAGAGTCAGTTCACATCCATTTTACACCACATTGCATGTCTGGCCTTTCCAAAAACTCTAGGAAACAGGTTTTTCAGATGAGGAGGAGGCCGAGGAGGAGGCCGTTGGTAAGTGACATATGAGGAGAAGGAATGCAGGATTTCTCACGCCCACCAGCAAAGAGGGTTGGTTTTGATATCATCCTGGAGTTAACTAGGATAATAATGAGTACAATTCATTTCTAAGCAAATGTATCTCTTCCTAAAAAGCTAGATCAACAATTATCCATTATAGAAAAAAAAGACTAATGTTAGATGAACAATGCGGAAAATGCAAGGGAAACTGAGGCCACAAATGAAGTCATAAGTGAGGGGAAACATTTGTCAGTCTGTCTTCCCCTGGATCTCAGGGAGTTAATCAGAGTAGATTTGAGTGTGGTGACGGTGCTCTGGAAGGTCTCCATCCTGTGGGCACATGGTATTGTCCCTTCTCTCTTCTGTCTCCAAACTGGCTCATGTTAGGCATGGCACCACCAAAGTCCCAACGTGCATTGTCTGGGAAAGAAGCTCCCGTCTACCCCTAATGTCATTTGGAGGGCAGCATCCTCCTTTCCTGGAAGCCTCAGAGAAAAGGACATGATTGCCCTGAGACTTGCCACAAACAACCCCCCAAAGCAAGTCCAAATAGCAAAATTCCAAATTTTTTTTATTTAGCAAAGCTATCATCTTCTTACATACTTCCCCTCTGCATGCTGAAGGTAATTTTGGTTTGTTTATTTTTTATACGAAGTTGGCTATTGTCTAAACACTAGAGTTTCACTTGAAGTTGGCTGCAGAATAATTTACATTGGGGTGGTCAGATCCAACATCCAAACGTTAATCAGCATGGGGTCAAATTTACTTAAACTGTGGCATTCAATTCTGTTTTTTTTCATTTGGTTGAAAAGTAATTTGGAGGATTTTTTCAGACTTAAAAAAGTTGTGGATGACCCCTTTTCTCTATTTTACTCAAAATGTACTTTTATTTCAAAAAATCTGAGAGTATCAATTCATTCTTTCCTTTTAAAATATTATGCAATAAAAATAAAAAAAAAAAATTAGTCAGGCATCCGCCTATACTGGCACTCGCCTATAGTCCTAACTACTTGGGAGACTGAAGTAAGATTGCTTGAGACCAGGAGTTTGAGGTTGTAGTGAGATATGATGATATCTCTGCACTCCAGCCTGGGCAGCAGAGTGAGACACTGTCTCAAAAAATAAATAAAATACAATAAAACAAAACAAAATGAAATATTGTGCAGATGTATGTACAAGTATTTTAACCTTGTTAGTAACTGCAAAATATTGTTCACAAATAAGGACCTGGTTAATAAATTATTATACATTGAAATATGGAATAAATTACTATGCACCTATTAAAAATATGGAACAAAATCTAGAGAAGTTGTTGTGGAACTACCTCCAAGATATATTGTTAAGTAACAAAAGATATGGAGTTGCAAGCATATTATGTTACCCTTTGTATTTTATTTTTAAAAGAATAGATACATACATGCTTGTGTATGCTTAAGTGCCAAATAGGTAAGAGTATGCTTTTGGAGGGAACTAAATTGAGTAATGGGTGTTTGCCCTGGTGAAGAGACTAATTTTTCATTATATATTCTTCAGTATTGTTGGAATGTTTCACATTTACGTTATCATTCATTGAAATTTTTTTCATATACTCTTTCGTATACTCTTGGTACATTTGATAAACCTAGCTCAGTTAATTAGTTTTAAAAAATGCAATTCAAATACACTAACAACTTTTTTCCAAATACAATAATAAAAACATATAACAACTCTGACCAAATTTTAATACATAGTTTAATAGGAAAGCTATTTTAAGATTTCAATTTTTTCATCTCTAAAATAGAGATACTATTATGAAGACTGATGAATAACACTTGTAAGACTTTGTACATAACTCAAGTCCCAAATCTTTGGGGTTTTGCAGCAGCAGCTCACTCTGGGATACAAGTAAACTAAGTTCAACTGCAAAAAGCAATAGATCTCTCTGTGCTGGATGTTTGTTACTTACTCATCATTGGATCATTCAGGTTGAATTGGACTTGACTTATGGTGATCAATTACGTCGTTTTGTATTACAGGACAAAATTTATTATCAGATCCTTGGGGACTAAGTTTAACATTGACTATATTTGCAGCAGCAGACAAATTCATAATCTGCCTGTCAATTCATGCCATTGCCTAGTCAGTCTTCTGTCTATACAATTAATTTAGCTGAAGAAACAGTAATAAACATATCTTAAAATTATGATGGCACATTATAGTTCACAAAACACTTACGTATTTTGTTGCATTAAACCCTCTTAGCAATACTGGGGTGGAGGCAAGACAGACAGTATTACGTCTGTGTTACAGATGGTCACAATTAGATCACCTAATCAGGAAGTGGGAAGCTAAAATTAAAAGCTGGCTTCCCACTATCCCATTCTACTAGTTATACATATTTTACAGTATATACAGGAGAGATCAGAAAAGGGTGTGTTTGTATATAAAACCTGTTTTGTGAAGTAGAACATAAGGACAATGAACCACCTTCATAATTTCTGTTTTTTTCTGAATAGAATTCACATAAACATCATTTTACTTGCAGTTTGAACCTATCTAGAATTTTGATAACATCTAAATTCACATGGGTAGCCAAAGAGTGTTCTTGTGTGATGAGTACCATTCATTTTCATAGTCTCATTTGTGACTCATGGATTTGTGTGGGTGTTGAAAAGAAAAATCCAAAGAAATAGGAACAGGAAAAGATTTCTTTCTACATTTAAATATAAATAATAGAAAGAGGCTGAGCTAAGTTATAAATAACAGTGAAGTGAAATGTTCTCTGGAAAATCCATGGCAATAGCATTACTGCTGCCTGAGAAATGTCACTACTTAAAACTTTGGTTTGAAAAACCTGTCTATTGTAAAATAAATGCTTTTTTTATTATCACTGTCCTGGATTTTTCCAGGCTTACAAATGTAATCATTGGTTACATACATTTCAGTGATTCAGGATGTATGTTTTTAAACATGCATCGTGTATTAGGAAGAACGGCTCAGTCTGTCATTTGGTGTGTTGCTCTGGGTTGATGTGGATTTTCACTATTTTTTGCAGTTAAGTGTGGAGGACATGTTTATTATTTTACACATTAACCAGTTCTTGTCTTGACAAGAAAAACATTATTAGGTTCACATCATCATCATGATTATTCTTCTCACACACTAATAAAGACTTTAAATGGCATACCCAAGGTCAGAATCTGGCAACTTTGACAATGGCCATGACATTGATGTGATTTTGTTGTAATATTTTTCAAAATTTAATGAAGTTAAGTAATTTAGTTTGCTTTTGGACATTGTCCAACTTGTTAGCAGAAGAAATAACCTAATCTGGGAAGGAAAAATATCACAGTCTTCTATAAGTACTGAAACTGCCTTTCTTCATAGCTTAAAAGGAAATACTTGCTCACAGCAGAATGTTTCACATCTCTTTTGTTTGGTCCCAACTTGCAGAGTCATCTTGCTTCTAAAATGGTCTCGGAGTCAGAGATGGGAGGTTTCCAAGCCAGAAAGAAACTCCCTTGGTCTTTGTGCCTTTTCAGAATGTGAATCTCAAGAGCCAATTGTGTAACTATGTTTTAAATTTTTAAAAGTTTCCATCAGATATATTTAGCAAGACTTAAGCATCCATTTGAAGACTCCACAGGAGTTATTCTAACAATCATATAATCATGCTCAGTGTTGATAAATAACTCCACCTCTTCATACAGATGGTCTGAGAATGTTAGCAATACTACGTCCACAGGAGACACTGTTGGCTGCAGGGAAGGGATAAGAAAGAGCTGAGATGGATCCTTTAAAGTGTGAAGGGACTTCTAGTTTGGTTTTCTAGTCTTCAAGATTGAGTTAGTTAACTGAAGCTAAAGGAAAGCTAATTATCTTGTGTTTGAGTTAATGGGAAGTTTACATTGTATTCTGAAATGTTAACCAATATTTATCAATCTGTTATTGAACATTTCCCAAAATATATATGTGGCTTTTATCCTGGGTAATGCATTATAGGCCTACTCCAGGGTAATGTTAGCAAGCAAACAAACAAACAAAAAACCCCAAATGTAAATGATCAGAGCTACAATATGCAAGAGTGCAGAGATACAAGTACACAGGCATACGTGAACTAAAATAAAATATTAAGGCTCACCCCACACACACCAGCTGACTGAATGGATCCGCTCTTGGCCAAAGGGATATCCTAAAGCTAAAATGCCCGCCTCAGGAGGGAGGTCAGACATGGCTCATCATGCCCCCTCCCTTCTTGGAGACATCTTTTGTAACCCATTAATAGGCCTAAGTGTATGCAAGACAAACCTGCAAGTCCTTAATTTACACAACAAATATGTCTGGTGGCTTGTCTCTGATTAACAGACCTCCTTATCTTAAAATATTCCAAGCCTTTAGACAAAGCTCTAAGTCTTTAACCAATTACAAGTCAAAGAATCTTTAAACCCACCTATAATCTCTAAGCCACTCCCCCGTCCAAATGGCCTACATTTTGGCACCAAACCAATGTATGCCTCCCACGTCTTGATTTATGATTTACCTGTAACCCCTGTCTCCCTAAAATGTATAAAACCAAACTGTAACCCAGCCACAGCGAGTCCACTTGCTCACGGCTTCTTGGACGAGACATGGCTCCAGGTCATGGTTTGAGAATTTGGCTCAGAATAAATCTCTTTGAAATTATTTTACAGATATAATTTGGCTTTTTTCTGTTAACACTCAAAAGAGCATGCAGTTTGACAGGCCAGGTAATACAGGAGATCAGAAATCCAGGTAGTTAACCATAGTGTAAAGGGAAAGTAGATACTAGAAGCCAGGCACACAAAGATCTGAAAGCCGGACAAGCAGGTAAGTACGAGCAGAGGCCCACGTGAATAGATCAGGAGCCACAAATCGGATACTGGAGCAACATTTCATGTTTGCTCTCCACAAAGATGGGAAATCTCACACTTGAAGTCCATGGGCCTTTAATTTCCATGTAGACTTATTATCATCTAAATTAATTTTGATACCAGCATAAACTGAGTTATTCATTATGGCAGTTTCTCACGACTTCCTAGGCCAAGTTCTCCTCCTGAGCTAGTAACAAACAGGCAAATTTAAACAAGTGTGGAGATAGCTGATAGGTGTTTAAAAGTCAGGAGATAACCACTGCACTTATGCCTCAGAGGTGGAATCAAGGTGCCCAAGTGCTTGACTTGCATGAACCTGAGGAGGTTGCTATAGAAATGTTATCACATTGCTGGGATGGTTGGAGTACATAATAGACCTTGAATTTCAAAGTCCACAGGAAGCATGGTTAGAAAGGACTTTCTCCAGCTACTGCATGTTTACAGGGCAGCTACTTAATCCATCTGATTGCAGGTGGCTAGCTGCCTCTGAGAACCTGGGTAGAGAAGAAGGCAATGTCGCTGACAGCCCAGAACTTTCTCATTAACAAGGAGGGGTCTGGAGCCACTAAAACTGAATACAAGGGAAGCAATGGGGGCACTCACGGGCACAGATCTTGGTCTCTGAGTGTGGGTAATACCACTGTGACCATCTGTTACCGTGGGCCTGTGGTCAGAGCAGGGCTCACCCTGCAGATTTCAGATTGAGAAATGTTGGGCACCAAGGAAAGGGCAGAGGTTATCAGAGTCGAAAAGAAATGGAGAAGGAGTTGGGGCTGGGTGAAACAGGACAAGCCCAGCATGAAGAAATCCAGGACATGGCTGTACAGGAAGTCCACCAGCGTAGCAGAGGGAGAGGCCCCAAGTGAAGATCAGGTGTGTCTCGCAGGTGCCACCAAAGCCGTGATGTGGGCGCCATGGGTGTGAGAGGCTGCAGCAATGGATTAGTGGTAACAACCATCAGAAATCAAAGCCTCAACTAATGCAGCTCTTGCTTAAGGAGTCGGCTTCCCTCCTCCACAGAAGCATGGGAAGGGTGTGGGATCAGCAAGGGAGCAGCCTGTACCACCTCCCACACTCCAGAGTCCTAGAACCACAGCATTGGCCTGAGCTTAGGGAAGGAAGAGAGGTTTGAACCACAAGTGCCCAAGGCGAGGGGTACGCTAATTACCCCGATTTGATCACACGCAATGTATACATAGATCGAAACATCCCACTGTACCCCATAAAGATGTACAATTGTTGTGCATCAATCAAGATCAAAATAAAACTTTAAAAAATATATGAAACTAGAGTTATAAGATGAATGGGACTGAATTTTAATAACTGGATCACGCTGTTTTAATAACTGAAATGACACAGAGTTGTAGAGTTGGACTGAGATGATGTCGGCCCAACAGCAGAGCATAGACAGAGAGGAACAGAAAAAACAGTTGGTTTGTGAATGCACTTCCCACCCTGGGTTGAATAACCTGCCATCAACCTGGTTACACACTTAGCATCTGGCAGAAAGTGCAGTGGCTGGGCTGCAAGTTCTGGGTCCCAGGCCCTGGGTTTGCAAGTGTCGCTGACCGGCTGCATGTCCTTCAGCACATCATGTGAACTCACTTCGTTCTCAGTTTCCCGTAAGTAAAGTGGGGCTAACATTGTTCTACGTCACACGGTTGTGAGATTTAAATGGAATAATGTCCGTGCACATTCAAAAACAGAAAGGAGCTGCTTTTACTGGCAGTATTTCTCTTTTTTGGCCTCTCCCTGTGTCCTCTTCCTGGTAAGAAGACCTCCTGCCTTGCAGTTCACTGGGTCGCCACCTCCCCCGCCTGTCCACAGCCCTGCAGTTCCTCCAGCTCCCGACTCACTGACCACTAATGAGGTGAGGTTCCTTCCTGCCTGCGGGTCCACCCGGGATCAGCTTTTCCTGCAGCCCCTCAGCAGGGCCCACCAGACGCATCTTCTCTCTGCCTCAACACCTTTTTCTCTTTCCCTTGAGTACCCTGAGCCCAAGCTAGTGCTCCTGCCCAAGGACCACCCATGTCCCTTAGGGCCCTGGGAGAGGACTTCCCCAGACCTTCATCCGGGCCACTGACTCTTCTCAACGATGGTAGCCCAGAGCAGCTGGACTCAGCCCAGTTGCACAGTGCCCTGGTGGCAGACACTGCTTAAAAAACTTATCCATAGTAAAGTGTACAAGTCTTAATGTACAGCTTCATGAATTTTTACATGTGGATGTAGCCATGTAAACCAATTACCCAGGTCAAGATTTAGAAAAATTACATCCCCCCAAAAGCCTTCCCCATGCTCAGTAACTCATTTTGCTCATGCCCCTCACAGTTAATAATCTCCTCCCTCAAGGTAACCTTTTAAGGCCATAGATTTGTTTCACCTGCTTTTGAACTTCTTATACACAGAATCCTATTGTGTGTAGTCTTTAGTATCTAACTTAGCACAACACAATGTCTTTGAGATTCATCCATGCTGTGTGTATCAGGCCTTTTAATTGCTGAATGGTATTCCATTGCATATACTACAATTTGTGTATTCATTTACCTTGACAGTCTTTTTGAGTTTGTTTACAATGTTTGGCAATTATGAGTGAAGCTGCTCTCTGCATTCACATACACGTGCTTTTGCAAACACATGTACTCCGTTGTCTTGGGCAAATACCGAGGAGTGAAACTGATGGATCATAGGGTAGGTATGTGTTTAGCTTTAGTAGATATAGTGGGCATTTGATGAATGCTATTTATTAGCATAAATGAGGGAATGAATGAATGACACTTTAGTGCCATCGTATAAATTTGAAGTAATGTATACATTTGAAGTAAAAAAAAAAAGTGTTTATTGCAAATAAAGCCTTTTAAACAGGATTGTCAATGATTTTAGGGCAGAGTGTATAGGGCTTTGAGGGGCAGGCAGGAAGAAAAACTTGACCAAGAGACCCCTGGGGAGAGGCAGGTCAGAGCCGGGATGAGGTGGGGGGGGGGGCTGGGAGGGGTTTCTTGAAGTGCGGGAAGCAAGGCCAAGTGCAGACGTGACCCTCACACGTCTGTGCCCACAGAGAGTGGGGGTGTGTGCTTCCACAGGTTCTCCATCATGCTTCGTAATTGGTTGCCTTCACCTTGGGAGTCTTTAGTCATAAAACATTTACCTGCCAAAACATTATCAATCCAGCCATATGGATAATGTATCAGCAATGTAATCTGCAATTAGTGCAGCTGTCAGTCAAGAGCCGCCCTGGGGAGCACAACAGACCCAGAGCCCTGCCCCTTCAGGTCCAGGGCCAGTCCAGCTTCCCGCCCAGGCCTGTCCTTGGACACCCAGTGCCGTCCTGCCCTCTGCATGCTCCACAGGGCCTGCTCTCAAGGCCCTCTGTCATAGCTGCAATCACTTCCATATTGGCAGCCCTCCCCAGGAGAGCTGGAGTATTGTCAGCACATCAGGAGGGAATTCCGGGGGGAATAAAGTGATTGCCACTAATGGTGGACTTTCAGACACTGGGGACAGGGGAGCTGAGGAAAGAGTGCTAGAGACATCCAGTCACCCACGGTCTCCCCTGCTTTGCCTTTGCACCTGATTGCTCCTGCTGATAACACGGCTCTGATGTTCAGGCTTTATTTCTAGGCCCAAGTTCAAAAGCTTTACCCTGCCCATCACAGCCCTTACTGACCTCCAGGCCTTTGCCCCTTGCTCACCTCATTCTGGCCACACTGCCCTTCTCTCCACACCCCAAGTGCCTTGTCTCAGGGCCTTTGCAAACATGGCCCCAACCTATGTGCACCCCCCACCTCCCTCCTCTTGCCAATTCCTTTTATTCCTTCATCTCAACAGAGTGGTATTCCTGACCCTCTATTCTGCGTAAGGTCCACCTCAGAGACTCAAGTGTCCTGCCTAGCTCTTATGACACTTGATTTTTTTTTTTTTTTTTTGAGACAGAGTCTCACTTTGTTTCCCTGGCTAGAGTGCTGTGGTGTCAGCCTAGCTCACAGCAACCTCAAACTCCTGGGCTCAAGTGATCCTTCTGACTCAGCCTCCCAAGTAGCTGGGACTACAGGCATGCACCACCACGCCCGGCTAATTTTTTCGATATATTTTTAGTTGGCCAATTAATTTCTTTCTATTTATAGTAGAGACAGGGTCTCGCTCTTGCTCAGGCTGGTTTCGAACTCCTTACATTGAGCAATCCACCCGCCTCAGCCTCCCAGAGTGCTAGGATTACAGGCGTGAGCCACTATGCCCGGCCGACACTTGATTTTTTTTTTTAAAGACTTTATTTTTTTTTTAGAGTTATTTTAGGTTCATGGCAAAATTGCAAGGAAGATAGCAAGATTTCCCATATACTCCCTACATTCATACACACATAGCCTCCCTCATTATCAACGTTCCCCACCAGAATGGTACATTTGTTGCAATTGATGAACCTACCTTGGCACATCATAGTTGCCCAAAGTCCATAGTTTACATTAAGGTTCATTCTTATTATTGTCCATTTTATGTATTTAGACAAATATATAATGACATAAATCCACCATGTTAATATCATACAGAATATTTTCACTGTCCTAAAAATCCTCTGTGCTCCCCCATCCAACCCCTGGCAACCACTGCTCTCGTTACTGTTTTCATAGTCTTGCCTATTCCAGAATGTCATCTAGTTGGAATCATACAATATGCAGCATTTTTGGATTAGCTTCTTTCACTTAGCAATATGCGTTTATGGTTTCTTCATGTCTTTTCATTACTTGAGAGTTCATTTCTTTTTAGCATTAAATAAAAATTCTATTGTCTGAATGTACCACAGTTCATTTATCCATTCACCTGCCGAAGGACATCTTGCCTATTTCAAGTACTGGCAATTAAGGATAAAGCTGCTATAAACATCCATGTATAGGTTTTTGTGTGGACATAAGTTTTCAGTTCCTTTGGGTGAATACCAAATAGTACAATTGCTAGATTATATGGTAAGAGAATGTTTAATTTTATAAGAAATTGCCACACTGTTTTTCCAAAGTGGCTGTACCATTTTTCATTTCCATAGTGGAAAGTGTTCCTGTTACTCCACATTTTCACCAGCATTTGGTGTTGTCTGTGTTCCTGACTTTGCCCATGCTAATAGGTGTATAATGATTATCTCATTGTCATTTTAATTTGCATTTCCCTGACAACATATATGATGTGGATCATCTTTTCATATGCTTATTTGCCATCTGTACATCTTTTTTTGGTGAGGTGTCTTTTAAGGTCTTTGGCCCATTTTTTAATCAAATTGTTTGCTTTCTTATTGTTGAGTTTTAAGAGTTCCGTATATATTTGGGATAAGAGTCCTTTGTCAGATACGTCTTTTGCAAATATTTTCTCCCAGTCTATGGCTTGTCTTCTCATTATCTTGACACTGTCTTTCGCAGAGCAAAGTTTTTAATTTTAACAAAGTCAAGCTTAACAATTCTTTCTTTCATGGATCAAGTCTTTGATGTTGTATCTAATAAATCATCACCAAACTCAAACCCAAGATGATCTAAGTTTTCTCTTATGTTATCTTTTAGGAATTTTATAGTTTTGCATCTTGCATTTAGGTCTATGATCCATTCTGAGCTAATTTTTGTAAAAGATATAAGGTCTGTGTCTAGATTTTTTTTTTTTTTGCAATTGGATAGAACAATCTATCCAATTGCTCCAGATCATTTGTTGAAAAGACTGTCTTTGCACTGACTTGATATTTTGAAAGTTACTTGGGTGATACTTGAAAGTTTGAAAGTTACTTGGTTGATGTCTACTTCCTCATTGGAATATAAACCATATTCAGACAAGCTCTGGGTTTTCCCTGCCTAACTCAGGGCTTGACGTATCATATACACTTAATCTAAACTTTATTCACCCCCATGCCTTTCATTATGGCTGTCAATTTTAGTTAAAGTGAAACATTATTATCATTGTTATTATTATTATTAATGGACCAAATTCTTCAGTTGTACCAGCTAAATTGTTCAAATTTGCTGGAAAAAAAATGCTAAGTTTGGCCGGGCGCGGTGGCTCACGCCTGTAATCCTAGCTCTCTGGGAGGCCGAGGTGGGCGGATCATTTGAGCTCAGGAGTTCGAGACCAGCCTGAGCAAGAGCGAGACCCCATCTCTACTATAAATAGAAAGAAATCAATTGGCCAAATAATATATATAGAAAAAAAATTAGCCAGGCATGGTGGCACATGCCTGTAGTCCCAGCTACTTGGGAGGCTGAGGCAGCAGGATTGCTTGAGCCCAGGAGTTTGAGGTTGCTGTGAGCGAGGCTGACGCCACGGCACTCACTCTAGCCTGGGCAATAAAGTGAGAGTCTGTCTCAAAAAAAAAAAAAATTGCTAAGTTTGTCACTTCCCTTGGGAAAACTTTTTTAAAGAAAAATGGCTTCATCCAAGCATTGGAATTGTGAGCCACTTAACCTTTGGGTCCAACTCTGAATTCTGAGGATGTAGCCAGCAAGGAGCCCTTCCCATGTAGTTCTCCAACAGGGTCAATTTTGACTTAGTAAAAGTCTAATTATCCATTTTGCAGATCATTCAGCTCCTGTGCTTTCCTTTCTTCTCTCACCATCTGTCCTTCAGGGTTAAAACTTCTGCCCCAGGTGGGCCTGGACGATGACCACAGAACCTTCCATTCCACGCGGCACACGTGGGCCAGCAGGAACTCGTGAATATAACTCTGGCGCCCCCACTCCGGCTCTTCTGCTTCAGGCTCTGGAACATGGGGGTCCTCATGCAGGCGGCTCGGTGCAAGTTCATGAGAGGCTCGGTCTAGAGTGAGGTAAATTCAGCTTTAGTCCCTGCTTTGCCACTTACTAGTTGTGTGATCTTAGCCATTTCATCTCACCAAGCCTCAGCTGACTGAGCTCTGGGTGATGGATGTTTATTTAAAAAAAACTATCTATAAGCAATGAGACTGAAGTTATTTAAAATATCTATATCCCAGTTTTCTCATTTGTAAAATGAGGGTGATAATAATAACTATAATACCAATCTCCTTGTGTTGTGAGGATTAAATGATTTCATGTGTGCAAAGCTCTACTAAAAATGTATTGGAATGATAATAATGATGATGACAATGATGATTTTTATAGCACTGTTAGTAAGAGTGTCACTTTGGACTCAAACAAAGATTCAAATCCCAGATGTATGACCTTAGAGAGGTTACTCAATATCTTTAAGGTTTATTTTCTTCCTCCGTAAAATGGCACAATACTGCCTCCCTCATAAGGTGCTTGTGAGATTAGAGTACTCAGTGCAGGTCCTGGAATGCAGTAAGTGGTCAACAACTGGTAGCTATTGTCATTGTTGGAATCATCACTGTTACACAATAACTGAAGGGATTCTTTCACTTGGGATCTTGCAGAGATGTTAAAATGATCTTTGGAAATGTTTGAGTTCACACTGTGTCCTGAGGATAAAAGACAACTCACAAGGTAGTGTGGACAATGACCTATAAAAGAAATACCACGAGTCTAACGTGGTCTCTGGTTCCTCTTACTAAGTAGTAGCCTTGACGTGGAGTGGTTGGGTGAACAGTCCCATTGTTGGCCGCAGCAAGTTGGGGTTGATGGGCTCATGCTGCTCTTGTGCCATGCGACCTGTCAACGTCTTGGCTTGGAGACCCCGGGCCTGAGTCTTAGTCCTTGCTCAAGCTCCTGGCCAGGGACCAGCCCGGGCGAGGTTGGGATTTACTTGCTGATGGGGAGAAGGACTGCAGACAAGCCGCTTTGTCCAGACTCTTGTCGGCTCCAAGGCCTGCCAGGCATCCTTTGCTCCATTAAAGAGTTCTACCCCAGGACAATAGGCCACAAGAACGGTGTCAAAGCCCATCTGGGAGTGGGGTCAGAGAGGGGGTAGGTCTGCCCTGGAAAACAATCCTCCATTAGAGCCGCAACCAGACACTCCCCGTGACCAGGAAACGATTCCCAGCAGCAGCCCCTGGAACAGCTCGAGGCAGCTCTTCGCTGCTCACCACTGCTCAGTTGCTTCTCGTCCAGTATCTGGAGCAGCAGTGCCCCATCTGGTCCTGCTGCAGCCCTGTGAAGGACACAGGATACTTAGGAAGCATCTCAGTTTTATGGAGGAGGTGACTAAGGCCAGGGGCTGTCCTTTGCTCAGGGAAAGCCAGTTACTAAGCAGAGAACCTAAGCCTCAAGTCCAGTTTTTTCAAGTCTCAGGCCATAGCTCTTCCCTCCAGGCCCCGATCACTTAGCTTCTTTGGACCACTACAGACGGCCCACTTCACACTGCCCCACCCCCTTCACCGGGGCTCCCGGCCAGTCCTTTCCTGCCTGCGGGCCGTGGCACCTCCTGTGAGCCCTCGGCTGGCAAAGTGCTTCTGTATCTTTGGGTCCCAGCAGAGATGTTGCCATCTCCAAGAGGTGGTCACTCGAGGGTAGCATCCCCGAGTCACTCTGTGTCCCATCGCCTGGTTTAATGTCTTCATACCCCTTATCCTAGTCATCCTGATTTGTTTGTGTTGTCTGCCTTGTTAAGGCAAGAGTCTCAGGAGTCTTGTTCACTGCTGCCTTGCAGCTCTTGGCACACAACCTTGGCCTCAGATGGGCAGCTGCAGCCCTTGCTTGGGGCCCTGAACTAATGCCCAGAGGGCCTGCTCTGGGCCCCTCCACCTGTGCCCTCCCCATGGGGTGAGGGGTCCATAAGGCTCAGGGGATGTGCCCACCCAGAGCCCACTGCCTCCCCTTCTAGATGGTACTATGGATACCCATAATTTCCTAACCAAATGGCCCTAAACCCACTTCCAGGGCCTGCATAGGCCTCTTACCCTCAGCACTGTGAGCCCCCAAGGCCCATGGGCGACCAAAGGGTGGGACCCCTCAGGGTGCTGGGCAGACAGGGTGGAGTGGGTGGGAAGGAGAGGGAGGGGGCTTTCATATAGGGGTTGGGGCAGGGAAGCTGTCCACATGCTACCGAGTTTTCTTGCAGAACTCTAAGGAGCCTTAGAATGATACGTTTGAACCCAGCTTCCCAGGTCTTTATGATAGTGTATGATTAAAGTGTGTTAGTTTGATTCCTAACTTAAAATTTAGACATATGGTATGTGGGCCTCCAATTGTTGTCTAGCCCAGAGCCTGACAAGTGTTAGGGGCAGGGCTGCTAGCATATAGCAGACAACCACTAAGTATTGGCTAAATAAAGGCATAAATGAATAAAGAAATGAACAAATGAATGAATAAAGTCTAAGCCCGTACATGAGAGCTTCCAGAGTGGCAGCGGGGGGAAGTGGAGCCTCTCAGTGTGCACAGCCACCACCCGAGTGGGGGGCTTGTGGGGGGGGATCAAGTCAGCTGGGCTGCCCTGGGGACTGCTGCAGGGCCAAGTCAGCCTCAGTAATGACATCAAATTAGCACTGTAGCCAAAACAGCCAGGCGTTTCCTAAGGGGGCCTAGAAGGTGGCTTTGAGCTTTTCTATGGGTCTAACTCCCCCCGCCATGCCTTCAAGCGTTGACTGCATGTGTGTTTAAAGTACGGCATTAAGGAACATTATGGGTAATAGCAGGATCCATCCTATTTTTCTAGGAACTATGAAGCTTGTGGATAGACCCCAGCAAGATAATATAACAAAAGAAGAAAAAAAGAGTTAATTCCATAAAATGCAGTAACTGCTAAGTCAACTCCTTTTAAAACATTTTAGAGATTTTAAGGTCAAGAATTAATGGTCCGCTTACTTCAAAGGAATCAATTTATTTCTTCAGCGTTCATTCTCAGAATCAATCATTTTGCGTCACCTAGAGAACTTAAGAAATTGAACTTTGAGAGCACATTACCGTAAAACACTCATCAGTCTGTGTTTGACTTCAGCTACCACAGTCTTTTTCACATAAATCCCAAAGATAGTTGATTTCTTGTCGCTTTGCTCTAGATGTAATAGCTGGTAATAATGCGGTCCTGCAGAGGCGTTCTAAGTAATGGGTAGCAAAGTAAAGGGCTTGCAGGGATCAATCCAGACCAGCAAGCATCTAGAGAGAGCCCACGGGGGCCAGGAGTGTGCTAGGTGCTGACAGGGGCTTCCAGTGTAACTGAGCAGGGCCAGCAACCAATTCAGGAAAAGCATGGGATTATTTGCTTTTCCCTCTGCTATCTCAGTTATTCCTGCAACATGGGTTTGTTTTGAGTCCTGATTTATTTAAATATCTATGCTGAAAATTTGGAGGGCAATAATTAGGCACCGTTGCACCTTTGGGCAAATGTGTTAGGTTTCTGCTTTGTTAAAACATCCAATCAATTTAACCTAAAGGCTGTTGATGCTATTGTCCCAATGCTGCAAAGAATGGCCGAATAGTCTAAGTGACCTTGGGCAAGTCACTCCTGCCTCCCTGAGCTTCAGTTTGGATGGATAATCTATAAAGCTGTCTTCAATGCTAACAGTGTGGAAAGCCCCATGTTAATCACCACCACCAGGGACTCAGAGAGACCAGCTGTTTGGCTTCAGAAGACAAAACCTCCAAATGAATGAGGGCACTTAGCATTGGGCTTTTGGCAGCTGCACACACAGGGAATAATGCTGGGAGCAGATTAGAAAGGGAGCCTTGGGTAAAGAGAGCCTTGGTAATTCAAGCCTCTGAGCATCCTATTTACTGAGAAGTGGCTCTGGATTAAATAAACATTTAAATTACACACTCATCCCAAATTGGATTTCAGGCTGAGCGTCATTACTGGAGTGGAGGAGAGACAGCTGCAGTCCAAGGGTAACTGCTCGCCTCAACCTTCAGTACTAACTGGATCAAGGTTTCATTCTCCCAAACAGCCGCGTACTTCCCAGGGCATTGTCCTGGATGCAGGGAAACTTGAGCAGGGACTACTACTATTTGCAGGGGTCAGGGTGGGGGATCTGGCTCTCCCACCCCAAACATTTTGCTGATTTCAAATTTGACCTTGAGCGAACCTTGTTCTATGATCAGTAAGGTCATGCTCAACTCTAATATTTTATAATCCATCACTTGTTCCTAATGAGAATCAGCTCAAAATTAACTCTCAGGGCAGTATTTAGAGTAGTGATTTCAGATCTTGGCTGCACATTAGAATTATCTGAGGGCTGGTCCAAGTGCAGTGGTGTTTACAACTAATTGATTCCAACCAGTTACAGATTCCCCTGTTCCTTCTCCAACCTCACTGCTTTGCCTGTCCAGCCTTTATAAAAAATTAAAATTAAAAAAAAAAAGAATCATCTGAGGATCTTTAAAAATCACTGATGTCATGTCCCACCCAGAGATGCTAATTTAATTGGTCTAAGGGTTCCTGGGCTTTAATTTTAAAAGCTCTGCAGGAACACCAATGGCCATCCTGGCTGAGATGCTCCCCACTTCAGAGAGAAAACGACATGCGGCACACTCTGTGGACTACCCAAAAGTCATTCACTGCCCAATTTTCCCTTCTCTTCTCAGAAAAAAAGCTAGAAAACTTACACTCATACCTCCCCAGACTTCTTTGTAGTTAAGAAAGCCACGTGATCCAGTTCTGACCAGTGAGATGAACGTGGACCTCACTGGGTGGAGGTCCCAGGGGAGCGCTTGAAAGGAGACTGACTTGTCTGTCATGCCCTGTGGCCTGCTGTCCTTTGCCTTCTGTTTTCTGCCTGCTGTGACATGGATGGCAGGAGCTGTAGCCGCCGTGGACAAGTGCCAAGCACAAGTCTGAAGATTGGGGAGCAGGAAGAGAAAAGGGCCTTGGTCCTTGGGGTCATCGTGACCTGCGGTATCTGCCCTGCTGCCAACCCTGAACTCTTTGATGCAGTACATAAATAATCTCCTTACTTATTACAGCCCCTGCCAGTCCCATTTCCTCTTGCATTCAGCCCAGCATCATCTTTAAATGATACAGAACATGAAAGGTGTTAACAAGAAAGGCTTCACCTTCTCAAGGTCACCCCAACCTTGTAGCATAGACCCAGAGTGAGAGATAATTTCCTAGTTTAAAAGTGGCCATTATATCTAAAACACATTTACACTTAAACCAGGAGAGCCATGTTTTTGATTGCTGCAGAAGGCTCCCCAGAGGGCCTGCGCTTTGACAGACCCATGCAGAGCCCAGCTACTTGGTTAAGGTTACGGCTCTTGCAAAACTGCGCCAACTACCATCCTGCCCTCAGCCCTATCGCTCCTGCTAGGCTGGCAAAAAGGCCTAGTGTGCACAAGAACAAAAGGCTAGGAAGCTAAAAGCAAAGTTGTACAGAACAAGCGTTCAATAAATTTCAGGGACTTTCTAAAGAAGATGTTATCCCAGAGGACACCATCCTAGCAGTCATTTGTAATTCTCCCCTAGATTCTGTGTGCCTGGAGTGGAGGTGGGAGTGAGAGCCGGGGGTAGTTAGCTTCCCTTACTGCCATGACTTCCTTCCTTCCCCTCCAAGTATCCTTTCTACACCCACACTTCTGCACTCACAGGGATGAGACAAAGTGTTGCCCAGCCTTACGTCCCCTGCACCTAGCAGAGTACCTGGCAGGTAGCAGGTGCCGCTGGTCCTCACACTCACCTGCACGTACCCACCACCAAGCTCCCTTCCTGTACAGTGAGACATCTAGCCTGTTCTACTTACTAAGTTATGTTTTCTTTTCTTGCTACCTTTTCCAGGTTTCCTGACTGCCATTCCCATGCATATCTTGGGGCTGGTGGTAAAAAGAGAACTAGGAAAGCAGCAGGAGGGACGTAAGGGTGGAGGGGGTGATGTTTTATTTATAAGGACACGTCTGCCTGCTGATGGCAGTAATCGGGCAAGGAGAGAGACATTGAAGATTCAGAAGGGAGAGAGGAGAAATACCAAGAGACAAGGTCCTTGAGAAGGTGAAAGGGGACCCTAATCAAGGCACAACTGGAAGGGTGGCCCTGGAGGAGGAGGAGCACTTCCTCTACTCAAACAGGACAGAGGACAGAGGACAGGCCCTAAGCCAGTAGACTTGTACGTCTGACTTCCATTTTCTCAATAACATAGAAAGTGAGAGCCTCAGCAAAAGTAACAGTACAGGTGAGAGTGTGGAAGGTAGAGAAGGAAAAGCAGGTGTTGACTCATCATGACTTTCTTCCTCTTTTCCTTTTCTTCTCCCTGGGCCAGCCTTGACCATGGCCTACCAGCAGGCTTGTGATGAAGGGTATAATGACCTCCTTGGCTCAGGTTATGAAATCTGGTCAATCTATCAAACTGTCTCAATTGTATGATACCAACTCATGCAGAGAATGGCCATGGAGTCATTTCCTTATGTTATCAAAGTAAGTTTCTCTAATTTCTCCCCTACACCTCAGCATCACCCATTGCTACCCTTCCCTAGGGATGGCAAGAGAAGGAGAAGCACAGAGTCTAATGTGGGCTACACCAGGTAAAATTTGAGAAATTCAATGAAGTCAAAACGAAGCCACCCAGACCCTGAAATATGGCTACTAAGAAAAGCAAATACTAATAAGTAGTTCTGAGGTCTCTGGATATCCTTTGGCACTTCAAAGCTTCCAGTGACTCTACAAGACTTATAGGAGATACATGAATCTTATCTCAAGATTATTGTAACTTTATCTTAGTTGGCCTCGAGCCATTTTACACAATGACATTAATAGAGATGCCCTAGAATATGGGACTGGGAGTGTAGGGGGTTGGGGAGAAACTACAGAAACTTTTCCTTAGTTTAGGTCCCATAAAATTCTCCAGGAATGCCTCCTGGCACACTGCCAGGAATCCCACCCCAGGCAGGGAAGCAGAGCCCTCTCCAATGAAGGAGTAAGCAGGAATTGTGCATCATCCTCCCGCAACCAAGAATGAGGAGGAGCCCATGCTCGTCCTGGAGAACCATAGTTCTTGGCTTCAATCGTAGCCCAGAAAGTAGACAACCAGGCCTACAATTTTGTGTGCAGAGTTGAAAAAAAAGACTGGCCAGTGTTGTTCAAGAGGACTCCTTTCCTATCCCCCCGCTAACTCAGTGCCCTGCCATAATTCCCATCATCTTTTCCCTCTTCTTCATGCTTCTTCCACTTCAGTCCATCCTCCAAGTCTCCTATGTCAGAGCTTCTAAATCTTCTTTCTGTTTCTCAAAGTGATCCCAGGGGAAAAAATCTAAATAACTCCTTAATTTTCAATGCAGTTTTCAAATATTTGACCATGCCCCTTCTCCCGTTGAAGTGACCAACACTTGTACCATTAGAAATTTGGAGTTTGGATCTTTTTAAAGTTCATAATCGTGATGATTTTCACATGTGTGCATGAGATGTGTCTCCCTCAAACCTTGTTACAACATTAACATTGGCATGTTACCCATCTGATGTGGAAAAAATAAAAGAAGAAAGAAAGAAAGAAATTCGGAGTTTCCCTGGAAGTAGAGTCTTATGGGAGTATCTTTGCAAAGCAACGACTTTAACATTATGGAATTTTTTGCCTGTATGAAAAGACTGCTATTTATTGAGGAATTGAGATTTATGAGTTGTCATATTCTTATGATGGGAAAGGGGATAGGTGATTTTGCAATCTGTACTCAGCCACCTTCTACCGAAATATAAAATCTCATGTCAGAGCATCCGGAGGCTCTAAAAGCAGTGGTTGGCCAGAATATGGGGCTCTGTGGCTTTTGAGAAAAAGGGCACATTTATTTTTAAAGGCAACATGAAAAGAGGACTGTAGGAATGTAGAGATGCTTATGCTGAGAAAATTTCTCTAGATTGACCTGACATCATGGGAAATATCCTAGTTCATTGGATAGAGGGAGTCCAGTGCTTCTACCCAGGGCGGTGGGAGGGATTTCTAAGAAATTTAAACATATAAAAAGAAAAAAAAAAGAGGAGGCAAAAGTAGAGAGAAAACAACAGAGGATGCCAAGACCCCAAGCAAATATGCTCTTAGATTATAATTTTCTCTACTACTGGGCATCTAACCTCCTATCCCTAGTATGCATTCATCCTCGCTCACCTTTGGATTTCCAGTGATTTCCAGGGGATGGTGGTTACAGCCCTAACAGACCAGTGGTCTTCGATCGTGATTACAATGAGAGACAAGCCAGGAACCCCATTCACTCTCACTGTATTTGAAGTACCTCCACATTAGCCCAACTTTCCATTAATGCCCCTGACTTTGGACTTCTAGATGACAAACGTGAGAAAGAAAGTGATTTATTTCATAAAGCCACCCCAAAGGGCTCCTTTTTACCATCACCAAGATCTGAAATTATGTGTTGTCCCATTTGTGAGCTCTGTGTTTCAGGGTGAGCCATGAAATTACGAAGAGCTACGCGGTGGTGATCCCTAACAGCTGCCCAGCTGTGTGCCCTGGGCTGCAGGCTCAGCGGCCTGAGTGATGGGCTGCATAGTAGGGGCAGGGGCAGGCACAGGGGCTTGAGCTAATCCAAGCACGGGCTTGTTGAAAATTTATTGATGTGTTGTTAAATGTGTTCCTGCTTTTCCTAGTATGATGGCTGTTTGTTTATTGATTTTTCAAAAAAGCTTTCAATATTGTGGTTTGTTTATCATGAAGGTTTGAGTTGTCAAAAGTCGACCTCAAAATTGATGTAATTAACTGGTTATAGTTTGCTCTGTTTAATTGATGTTGAAGGGCAGACAAAAAATGTGGGGGGTGGTAATATTCTATTTAATTGTACACTGTTTTTGGCTTTTAGAGCTTTCTGGTTACTCAACAATAACTTTCCAAATTTTAGCTCTGCTCTGATTATTAGCTTTATGATGATTACTTTGCCATTATGCCTAATCAACAGCTGTGCGGAAACTCATTTTAATCATATTTTTCCTGCCTAGAAATTAGCAGATGAAGGATAATTGCTACCAAATAGCTCGGGTTATGATTGGCCACTTCTTGTCTAATGTTGTCAAAAATGAAAACTTAAATAAAATGTAAAACTTTTATTTCTACTTTGTAAATAAAGTATGAACTCTTGGCATTTTTTTCCTCCCTGAAGGCTGAGAATGAGTTGCCCTTTTCCCTACCTTGAAATCAGCCATTTACAAATCCAGGTGACTTAAATAACTAGATTAATTAGATTAAACTAGATTGAAGGTGCTCTTTACAACACACATAAGACTTGCCCACTCACAGGGTCATAAAGGATGGCAACAATTATTTCCAGAACATCCGTAGTGGACTTTTTCTTTCCACAATGTTCCACAAAAGCATCATGACTTTCGGTGAGGCCAGGGCTGCTAGAATGGCTCACAGAGACCAGGGCAGTGGACTGAGGATATATGTGCAATGCACATATTCATGGGACAGGAGTCCTAGCCTCCCAAGATTCCTCAGGGGACCATGGCTTCAAAGTAGGTAAGAACCACAGACACGCCCAGATCTTTCATATTACAGAAATGGAAACTGAAAGAGTCTCATAGAGTGGAGGCAGAGGTAGCAGAGCTGGGATTTAGAAACAAGGTTGTCAGACTTCTCAGAGCCCCCTGCCTCCCAGAA
>VSMD01026358.1:0-18929 GCA_008750895.1 Mirza zaza
GGTTTTAACTAAGAAGAGCAAACTTCACGTATGTTTCTGACAGTAACATGCCAAAAATATATCCTCAATTCCTTTTCCATCTTCACCTTCTAGGATCCATTTTCTTCTCACTTCACAAAGTGTCCTTGGAATGGCATTGCAGGAATTACAGCCTTCTCCAAAAGAGAACATCTGTCCCAAAGTCATATGGTTAGCTGTCTTTCTAAGAAAAGTTAGAACTTACAACTGAATCCTAATTCTTTTTTGATAATAAAATGCCTGATCTATGCAACGCTTTTTTCCCATTTCTCAAAACTACATGTTAAGAAAAGGTCACAAGCTGGCTCCAGTTCCCTGTGTACTTTGCAAGGTAATATAGTTCTGAAAAGAAAAGCTTAACTTAAAGGTCAAGCTACAAAATCTATTTTTCCTGACTATAAACTATGGAACATTTCCTGAGATGCATGGATTATGCTGTAGTAGCCTGGATGGTATTAACATTCCTTTGAACTAATGAGAATTTTTTAAGTATCAGGAAATCTGGGAGAAAACAAAACAAAGCTAACTATACAAAAGTGCGCTGAAGGCCCTATTAACTCAGAAGTCTTTAAATCTGACTTATGTCCATCATCTCACTCCATAGAAACACACTCATACATGAAACCAAACACACTTTACATAGCTTTACTTAATAAAGAAATTTAAATAAAATTTCTTTAATATTTTTCCAACCAAATTGACTCTAAATTTGAATTAATTGAATTCTAGTATCAAAAATGAATTCCATTTTAAAGTCAGAATGGGTATCACAATTTTTTTATCCATTCATCTGCTGCTGGACACTTATGTTGATTCCATATCTTGGCTATTGTGAATACTGCTGCAATAAACATGGGAGTGCAGATGTCTTTTTGATATACTGAATTCCCCGCCTTTGGATATACACCCAGCAGCGGGATTGCTGGGCCATATGGTAGTTCTATTTTCAGTTTTTTGAGGAACCTCCATACTGTTGTCCATAGTGGTTGCACAATTTACACTCCCACCAACAGTGTATGAGTGTTCCCCTTTCTCTACATCCTCACCCACATTCGTTTTTGCCTTTCTTTTTGATAAAATCAAATTTAGCAGGGGTAAGATAATAGCTCATTTTAGTCCTGATTTTCATTTCTCTGATGATTAATGATATTGAGCACTTTTTATACACCTGATTGCCATTTGTATGTCTTCTTTTGAGAAATATCTATTCAGATCCTTTGGCCATTTTTCAGTTGAATTGATTGATTTTTTACTATCGAGTTGTTGGAGCTTCTTATATATTCCAGTTATTAATCCTGTGTCAGATGGGTAGTTTGCAAATATTTTCCCCACTCTATGAGTTGCCTCTTCACTTTGTTGACTGTTTCCTTTGGTGTGCAGAAACTTTTCAGCTTATTGTGGTCCCATTTGTCCAATTTTGCTTTGATTGCTTGTGCTTTAGAGATATTACTCAAGTCTTAGAAATTGTGGTACATATACACAATGGAATAGTATTATGCCATGAAGCAGGCCACACAGCACATTTCTTTAATCGATCATTATTATTTACCACTCGGCAAACACTTTTCTTTTTTGCAAATTATTTAAACTAAATATTAAGAATATTTTGCTTTCTTCATGTGTTAATCATACAAAGACATGGCAAGTGGCCTAAAGAATGGCAAGTTTTTTCTTGTTTCTTAAACTTTACCATTTTGGGCGAAATCATGACAAAGAAGGCACAAGGAGTAGTACGATTCATGGAAATAGGAAATAAGGACAATAAAACTGCTCTGGATGTACATGGAACTTCCTTTCTAGGGAAATAGACTCTCTTACATTGAGTACCTTGCTTACAAATGTAATTTCATAGGTTTTGAGTTTTTTTGTTTTGTTTTTTTGTTTGTTTTATAAACATTGGGATGTTATAAGACTCCCTAATCCTCAGTCCTCACAACCTTTAAAAAAATGCTAAAAAAGCTAATACTTTTTAAATAGCCCCCTCTTGCTGAGTTTTGTATTTCTGTAGAGTGGAATAAAATTAATATAATCAAACTTCTTTTCAAATTATACATTATTTTTAAAGATACATATAATCTGTGTAAAAAGTAGTCATTTATCATAGAACCTAAATAAATGAAAATAATTCTATAAACTTTATTTTCTACCATCCTAATTTAAAGTGGTAAAGTAAATTTAATATGTGTTTTTTATTTCCTATCAAAAATCTGTGCTTATCCAAGCCATTAGATAAAGGGTTCCTTGGTAATTTGTTATCTACATGTTAAAACATTAATAATCAAATACAGATTAAAACTGATGGTTTCAATAATGACAAACCTAGAACTTTTTTGTTACATCCATGGGACAATGATTTATTTACTGATGTATCCTCCATAGAAGGAAAAAATGCCTAGCACTTATCAGAGCAAAATAAATATTGGTTTAATGAATAAATTTGTACTCTGAATTTTAATGCTTTGTTCCTTTGCTAAGACTTGCTTCCAACAGAATTCAAGATGGTCAATTTTTGACCATTCCTGCTACCAACCTTTGTAACCACGTCTTAGTACCATGAATATGTCCAAACTTTATCTAAATTGCAGGATACTTTTTACCCTAGTTTGCTACAGTTTGTGTTTAAAAAGTAAACAACAGGGAAAAAGGGTCCTTTCTGGATTACTTAAATATTTTAGAAATCTAGAATTTAAATTTGAACTTGGCCATGGTAGAGGGTAATCTACCCGAAGGAAAAGGAGTCATTATATCATGAAGACACCTGTAATGTATGTTTATCATAGCACAGTTCACAACTGCAAAGGTATAGAATGAATCTAAGTGCCCATCAACAGATAAGAGGATAAAGAAAATGTGAATTTAGAAATATGGTATAAATACACCATGCAAATACTACTCAGCCACAAAAAAAAATGAAATATTGTCTTTTGAAGCAACTTGGATAGAACTGGAGGCCATTATCTTAAGTGAAGTAACCCAGATGTGGAAAACTATATACCATTCACTCGCCAGTGGGAGCTAGGCTGTGGGTAGGCAGGGTTGTACTGGGTGGTATGATGGATACTGGACAGTTAGAAGAGGGGAGACTGGGAAGGAGGGTGAGGCATGGAAAATTACCTATTGGGTACAATGTACACTATTCAGGTGACTGCACTAAAAGCACAGACTTCACCACTATACAATTCATCCATGTGACCAAAAACCAAGTGTACCCTCAAATGTATTGAAGTAAAAGAAATAACATTACTTGTTTTGACTGGTTGGTGTATAGGGTCATTAAGCTTCTAGGAACTCAAAAAACCCATGAAGGAGCAGTTAGACTGAAACAATTTTAACTTATAGAAGGTTTGACTTATGGAAGGTTTAAAAATCACTAATAAATCAGCCTAGGTAGTCCCATGAAGCAGATTTTAAAGTCACATGGTTTAAAATTTTCCTTAACGATGAAATTTATCTATCAGGCAAATACATTCCAGAATGTATTTCATCATCAGATTTGAAAAATAACAATTATTATTTTTATAAAAGACAAGTTTAACTTTGCAGGTTTTCATTCTATTATTTCACAAACATATTATTACTTAAATTGCCTTATCCAAAAAACAGCTGCCTTAGATTCTTTGGTATCCAAGGTGGTTAAATATGTTTCACTGTCTAATTTAGATAGCTGCTTTCTATGCTCTTTGAAATTCTTTTAAGAGAAAGATTGAGTATTACAGCAATAAAAGAGTGAGAGACCAAAGTAATTATTGCTTTCAAAAAGCACAGCTGATTATGAAAAGAAGAAGAAAATATATCAGAAAAACAAAGATTAGATACTGTTCATTGCTTCTTTGAAATGGGCAAAAAGAGTCTAAACATCAATGAATTGGCATTCATGGATATGTTTTTAAAAATCAGTAAGTCAATCACTTTATTTTTACTGTGGAGATGTGTACTTATTGTAAAATAAACCATTGACTTTTGATAAATCTCTATATAAGAACAAAATGGCAATAAGTAAAGAAATAAACACGCCCCTTGTGCTAGATGCTTTGTGATGCACCACATGAAGGTAGCTATAGTGAAGATATGTCCAACCATTATTTTAGGTGGGGAGGTCAGGTTCTGTTTTTAGTGCTTTACACATGTTACCTCTCTCGATCACCACAATAGCACCATGGAATAGGTAATGATATTTCCCATTTTCAAGTAAGGATATTTCGATGTCATACTTTTGAAATAACTTGGCAATTATAACATGCCTTAAAGGCAGTTTTTATAAAAGTCATTTTTAAAGTCTACTGAATAAGGTAAATCACAGAATATTGTTTGTTTAATTGATTAATTTCTATCTCTTCTCAAAAATAATTTGAAACAACACGCAAAATAAAGGTTAAAAAGTTTAATAAGTTGCAATAGTATTTTAGAACCATGGAAATAAAATATAAGAAATCGTAGTTAGTTCTTATAACCTGAAAGAAAGAAGTCTAGAAATGAATTCCTCAGAGGAGCCAAGTCTTTTTTTTTCCTGTAACCAAATTCTAAAAGAATGTCTAATGTGAGGATTTATATAGGGCACATTAAATAATGTAGTAGACGGTGTCAGAGTAAATGAAGGAGCAAGTTTCATATGCCTCTTTCTTGTCGCGACCTCCATAAAAAGTAAGAACATTACGCCGCAGCTCAGCCAGGGTAGTTGCAAAGGCAAAGCTAATAACCAGGTACATTGCTTTTCAGCCCTAGAATCTGGCTCAAGGACACACCTTAAAGCATGCTGAGGATGAGATGTCAATTATTGCCCCGAGATAATCTTTTCTAGTAGATGCTTCTTTCAAAGGGGCATTTTAAAAGGTCTGAGACAGGGCGATTTTGGTTTACATTCTCGGATGGTAACCTAGAAAACTCCTGCCTTGGGCTGAAGGGCAGACCTGCACACTGTAGAAACCACTAGAAGCTTCACTAGTATTTTCACCCTGAGGTCACACACCCCATCCCTGCATGGGACATTCAGCAAAGGGAAACCAGCAGGAAAAAGAATTTTCTTCAGGTGGTAGCTTTTGATTTATATCTTAAGAGATTGATCATCCTTAGTGCAAGAATAGAAACCAATGCTACCAAGAACTAGTAATGCAATTTTGGTTCAACAAAGTGTTTCATTTTCAAAATTTCTTTGTATTCAAAATCTTGAAGCTTAACAAAAATATTTGTAAGAATGAAACTTTTCCTAAAAATTATTTGGAAGATTATGATTAGGGTTAGGTGTAGAAAAAAGAATTAGGGGTTAGTTCCCAGGGTAGGGTAGTGATTAGGGTTACTTTAAAGTCATATTCCGGTTTATTTTTGTTTATAATCCTTATGTCTAAGGTTTTTATCCTGTTTTGAATATCACA
Source organism: Mirza zaza (assembly GCA_008750895.1). Classification (NCBI taxonomy): domain Eukaryota; kingdom Metazoa; phylum Chordata; class Mammalia; order Primates; family Cheirogaleidae; genus Mirza; species Mirza zaza. Next base: position 5,388 of record VSMD01026358.1, read on the forward strand.
TCATTTCCAACTCTATATTAAAGGGTTCACTAGCATACAGGAGTTTGTAAATTCAGGCAAAAGGAGATTGGGATTTCAATAATTTGCATTTACAGTATTGCGCTGTGATTTCATTTTCCACATTCTCGAGCAGGAATCAGACATTTCAACCCAGGCGCGTGGACGCTGTAGGCCGCGGCAAGCAGGATGGTGACAGCAACACGACGGGCTCTTTGAAAGCCGCAAGCAGCGAAAGGCTCACATCAGAGGCTGAGCCGCTGCCCAACCCGAGACCCTCCGAGGAGGCCAATGCCACCTTCTAGAAACTGCAGAGGCCGGTCACTGACGGCGTGGCAGCAGCTCCAGTGCCATCGACAAGTTTTTCCTCTGCAAGAAGACGCAATTCTGCAGTACCTGCTACAGCTGCACCAGCTTAGTGCAGCAAAATCTTCCAGATATTCAGAAAGGCCTTTCTTCTACTTGTCTTTAAAGTATATAAATAAGCTGGAGTCCAAGTAAGCTAGTTCTGCCTACTGTGCTGCTTTATATTTTACCAAGGCAGGCAACTGCCAAGCTGAACGTTGGAGACTGGCGTGGCTCCGTCGGAAACCAGCTTTAGCCTTTGTCCTGCTGCCCTTTCAGCGCGCTCTGTGCGCCGGGCCTCTCCCCTGCCTCTGCGCGGGTCCTCCGATAAAGCCCGTAACTTCCTCAATCACGATTCGATAGTAAAAAAAGCTCCATTCACGTTCAATCATAAGGATAGTAGTAAATATATCCAGCCTAGTGCAGTTTTCGCAAAGCCTGAATTTTATTTAAAGTTAAAGCATGTCGCCTCTCCCAGGTTAGACAGGCTCAGGAGGCTGTGACGGGGGTGTGTTCAACTTCTTTTCTACTTCCCCGTCTCACTGCCCCTTCTCTTCACTGGTTTCCCAGCTCCGACGTGGGTCCCCTGGTGCGGAGCAGACGGAGGCAGAACAGTGCGGGTCAGCGCGGGACTGTCCGGCGCTGGCTCCTGCCCAGCCGCCCCTCGCCGGGAGGGATGACCCAGCTGAGCCTCCCCTCGGATGGCCGTTGGGTTCCTCTGTCTACTCTGGGAGCCGCCGACTAGACTCACAGAGACAGCTGCAGTGAAGGGTCCTCTGACCCACTGTTTATGAGCGGTCCTTCTGGGCCTTTCCCGAGGCCCCATGGACGGGATTTGAAACGGCCCCAGGACAGCTCTGTCTCCCTTGAGACTCACATGTGGCCCACAGGGAACACCCTCCTGCACGCTCGTCCACACCACTGGCACCCAATTCAACCGTCGTGAAAGGGTCAGAGCGAGGACCTCCTGCCTTTCCAGTCCTGGGACGGGCTGCTCTGACTTCCCTGCCCTGCCCCGCCCGCCCAGGCTGGAGCTCGGGAAGGCGGGTCAGGGCTCCTTCTCTGACCCCCCAGTGCCCGCCACTGACCTGCACTTCCCAGCGCGTTGGCAATCGCGTGGGAGGCACGATTCAGAGCGGCGGCTCTGCCTTCCTGCCAGGACCCTCCCGGACACTCGGCTCTGGGACATCCTGTAGTCCGTCCCTGCCGTTAGCTGCCAAGCAAGTTCCCCAGGGTGTGCTCCTTACTCATTCAAAGATAGAGATGGGGGGCATCCAAGGTGTTGGCTGTGACATCAAAATTAACCACTTGGGTCCGGCGCTCACCGGCCGACGCCTCGCCCACAGCCGCACTCGCAGTCGCACGGTGGTCTGTGCTGCGCATTGACGACACGTCCGCTTTGCTCTTGTGTGATGAGGAAAGCTCGAAAGCACTGAAAGCTCGTTTCACTTTCCAGGCAGCTTTACTTGGAATGTAAATCAGAACAGGTGACATAGACATATATGTTTTCATTACGTTATTTTTAAATGTTCACAATTTTATTTTGATAAATGAAAAATTAGAAGAGTGAAGTTTTGTTATTAACGCTAAAGTCGACGCTCGGCTGTGCGCGTTCATATCACGGCTGTCAGCTGCGGTCGCTGTGCGCGTTCATCTGTGGCTGTCGCCTATAGTTGCCACTGGTACCGAAGTGGTTAAGGACCATTCCAGTGGCATCTTTCCTGGTGCATGAGAAATAGGTAGGTGGAATGCTAAGTGCTAGTTCCATCTTTTCTTCCGTGCAAGGAAAAATGTCCTCAGTGTGTTCTGGAGAGTTCAGCAAACCTGTTAGTGTAACCCGGGCGTACCTTCAGTTACCGCTACAAAGAATATGTAAACAACTTCCTACAGCAGGCGGTTTTCACTGCATGATCTCCTCCAGCGTGTGAAAACTTAGTACTTTCTATTAACTGAGATACTAACTTGTGCATGGTGAGTAAAGTTATGCATCACTAGGAATGTCCCTCCTAGATACCACGTATTGGGTTCCAATTATTTCTAGCAGCTCCAGAGCCAGGAGACTGCGATACACCTGCCATTCCAGACTTAGGGGGCTCACTGCTCACAGTTGGAATGGCCCTGCTGCCACTGGGCCGTGAGGAGCGTTATTCTTTCCCGCCAAGGGAAAGGGGACTGGCGTTCCGCGCCGTGTGCTCTGAGGCCACCACAAGGTCTGCAGTGCCTGGCAAACACGACGCTTTCCATCCTCACTTCAAACATACAGAAAGAGAATTTCTAGGGCTTGGGGGTAGGAAACTATCCAGTGCAGAAACTCTGCAGGTAATTCTCATGCACACCAAGATTTAAGAATCCTGATGTAGACAATCAGAGATGTCAAAGCCAGAGGAATTACACTGCTTCAAATAACCACGCTTTCCTTTTAACCTTCGTTCCTGACTTCTTGCCAGACGGCTTTCTTCTCTCCCCTTTAACTTCTGGGTTTGACCTTAACAAGGAAATAGCCAAAGTGCTGGCAGGGTGGGGTGGGGGTGGGGAGGGACAGAGGAGGAGAAAGACAACGACGACGGTTCCCACCGACAGACAGCGCGGGGGCTGCGGGACAGGCCGTCTGCAGGTGCCGAAACAGTGAGCACAGCAGAAGCACCCCGTGGACAGCTGCCAAGGTCACCTCAAAGACCCAGCAGCAGCAGCGAGCACAGCCACGTGTGGCAGGAGCAGCCACAGTCCGAAGCGAGCAGAATTTACAGTGTGATTTTTCAACCACAGATATGCATCGTTTTATAAAAGTGTCTAACTATCCTTTTCAAAATAAATTGTACTACAGATCCTGCTGTGCGATGAATTCCAGCGCGCAGTGTGGCCTGTAGCGATCCGATTCCGCCTCCCTCGGGGTCGGAGGGGACGGGTCTGGGCCGGCGGGAGGCTCGTCGGAATAGTCTTCTCCCCGAGGGTCTGGAAAACTGTGAAATGTCTTCCCCGGGAGCTCTCATCATTAGTACTAGCTGCTCCACGGGCAAAATCAGGAGTCTTCTGTCGTCATAAAGGGAGGAGAGGAGGAAAATTAAACTATTTTTTTGGAAAGAAAGTAGCACACAGAGCCGTGACACTACCCGTGTAAGACCATTAAACACCCCCCGCCGGCCGCAGCATGGAGCACGGCAGTTAAATCATTCCATGCCCAAATGTAGCAGGAGCCGTTCGTCCCCGGAGCCGGCGCGGGGGGGTGACGGCGAGACCCGACTATTGATCAGACGCTTTCATTTCCACTGGGTCCTTCCCCGTGTTAGCCACGGCGCGTGTGTTCCGGGGGCTCTGTCCCCGAGAAGCCGCGTGTGAAGGATCCGCAGCTGCCTTCATTTTGATGTAAAATGGGAAGAACGCGGGAGAAGAAGTATTTATTGAGTTATGACACCAGGTGCAATCGTTGAAATTACTTTATTTCACTTAATTCCCTCTCCGGAAGGAGATGTTATTAATGACAACTAGCTTACTCTGCGGGGGAGACCGGTATTCAGGAGGGTTAAGAAGTTTGACCACGACCACGGAGAAGGCAGAGACGTGGGAGCGCACCCCGAGGCCGTCCAGGGGTCTGTTCGAGCGAGCGGCTGCGGTGGCCGCGCTGCAGGGACTCTTGCCCACTGCGGATTTTCCAAGGAATAAGTGCGATCTGGTGAAGGGAGAGGTCCCTGGTGCAGCACTCGGACACAGTCAGCGTTCAGTGAACGTTAGTTCCCATCTTTAAGATCAAGGCCTCCAGCCAGAGTCTCGTGGGATTATGCAAGAGGACATTTTCTGTTCACGTCCCCAGTGCCGACTTCAGGCCCCTCAATGGTGCTGTGTTGGCCGTGGAGTCCCTAACGCTTAGAGTAGCCCATGGGGCAGGCGTGCTGCTGGGCATTAAACGGTTAAACAGCAAGACCGAAGAAGGGAGGATTCGAGATTCAGCTCCTCATCCAGAAGGCCAAAGCCATGACTGGAGAGTCCAGAAAACAGCAAAAGGGACGAAGCTGGACACTTCGCCATAACCAGCATGATGCACTTAGGCTGACAAAGGGCCCCGTCTCAGTGCACTGCTTTCCTCTTTTTCTCCGATCAAATCATTTATGTAAAAGACATTCTAGCCTCTTTTTCCTCTCTTTCCTGGGCCTGATCGCTTATACCTCTTCTCCCAGCCCCTGGCCCCCCGTCCATGGATGTGCTGGCACAGTGTCTAAAGTCTACGTCCAACAGGGCAGGTTGCAGCTCCAAGTGTGCAGTCGCCGGCCCGGCCCGTGACCGGGGAATTCCCGGGGTCTCCGTCACTGCTGGAGTTGCTATGGTAACGGTCCTCAATAGTGCCTGTGGCTGTCCAGGGCCATTTGGACTTCGAGTTCGTGTGTTCAGTGAGGATCCTGCCTGAGGTGTGCGTGCAGCTCTGCGCTCAGCTCCACGGACTCCGTCGGAGACTCTGGTAGGTAACCGTGAACGCCTCCCAAACGTGTCCGCGTGCTCCTTGCGTAGCTCTGGCTAATTTGCTCTTCACATGCATGCATCCACATTTCCTCCACACACACACACACACACACACACACACTATAACATACACACACACACACACTATAACACACACACACACACACTATAACATACACACACACACACTATAACACACACACACACACCAATGCACACGCACAACTGCCAGTGAATGTGGTTGGTCAGTGAGGGAGGAAAGAAATATCAAGACATGAAACCCAAGATTACAAACAAAAAGTTAATTACTGTGAATGGAATATTCATGCTCATGAAGAGGACTTCTGCCCTTCAGTCTTTAATCAGGTAAGGCATTCTTCCCCTCAGCTCTAAAAGTTTCAGTCAGCTATTTCTGGTGCAGTTTTTACACCAAAAATTAATCCAAAGTCTCTGCTATGGATCAACAACTTCCATCATAGCCGCAGCATCTGGCTGCTGATTTATCACGTATTCTCGCTGCCGTGGCGTGTGCACATGTGCCGGGCTCTTTCTAGAAACCTCATCGCACCCGCCTTCGTCCCACAGGGCTAAGTAACAGAATCGAATCACTGTGGTCCCAGTAGAATCCAGGTGCAATTTTACTTGTCATTTTGAAAAAGCTCAGACCTTCCTTCCACGCCTCTTGAACTTGGATGTCTGTCTTGCCTGGTTTGCTCTTCAGCAGGTTACCGTTCCTCGTGCTTTACTGCTCAGCCTGCAAAATGCCAGCGTAGCCGGGCTCTTTACTGACTGCATTTGAACAGAGGTCTGTTTTACTGCCACGTCGACTAGCTCAATTTGTCTTCGTGACAGCAAGTTAAATAAGAGCTCTCCTTTTCTATAGAAAAGAGATTTTTTTAATGAAAAATGAGCAATGTTAAATTTACGAAGGATTGTGGGAAAGGCCCATTGTTTCCCTGAATTTTAAACACTGGGCACTTCACTCTTTCTGCCAGTGGACACTCATCTAAGTGTTTAAAGAGCACTCTACTCTCTAAGACAGACTGTACAGTTCAAGTCGGAAAAGATCTCTTGGACCATAAAACCTACTCCATGATAGGATAAGATTTCTTTAAATAGTAGATGTCTGATTGGTTTCCACTCTCGGGATGTTCATGCTCAAAAAGATGGTACAACTTCCCTTGAGGAAATGATAATATAGACATCATAACATCATTTCCCCCTTAACTCCCATATAACAGGTGTTATAAAGTCATTCAGACTTCCTAACAAAAATTCCATAGACTGAATGGCTTAAATAATAAATATTTATTTCTCGCGGTTCTGGAAGCCGGGCGGTCCGAGATCAAGTGCTCTCTGGAGTCTCTTTTGTGAGGGTCCTAATCTCGTCGTGGGGTTCTGCACTCATGACCTCTTCACCTCCCAGTGGCCCCACCTCCTAACACCCGCCGTCACACTGGGGGTTAGGATTTCAGCACAGGGACTTAGGGAGGGTACAAGCATTCAGTCCATTCCACCACATGTGAACAAATATCATCTCACGAACGGTCTGATCTGCATATCTGCCTAACCTCTATTCTAGGCCTCCGTTTAATTTCTTTCTTATGATGTGGTATGTGATTTTCTCATTATTGGAGCATTACGAAGGTCACCCATCTCCCTAAGAGAAGGAGCCCTTTGGTCACGGAGGGAAAGGAAGGCACGTGGAGCCCTCGGGGGCTGGCCGCACAGGCCCATCACGGGCTCCGTGTGTCCCGGGTATTTGTGCTCACAGACAAGATAATACTAAAAATTAAAGGAAAAGGAGGGAGATGGATAGCTCTGGTTCATGGAGCCACACATTGTTCTGCTTATTCTAGTGGCTCCAAACCAGGGACCTACGGATAGAATTTAGAGGGTCCATGAACTTGGCTTTAAAAGACTAGATCTCCAATTTCTTATTCTCTAGTGGAAAATTTAGCATTATTCAATTATAAATATAGGAAAAAAGCATTAGTGGTGCCTGTCATTTGGTCACAAGTGGCACAGATATTTTCATACCCCATCACAGTTGTAGCAGGTATCTCCAAATGCTGTTTATGCTCATGGGGAGTTTCAAATCATGGCTGTTGTTATACTCGTTTCTAGACTTCGTGCTATGCTGTTTTCCTGTCTGACAACGCTGACGCGGCGTAGCTGGCCAACTGTGGGGTAGTTCCTCCTCTCATAACTACTCATTAACAGTGAAATTATGCATGTTCATATTGGTGACCCAGACAATGGCTTTGTTTTCCAGTGTCCCCCACCCACAATTGTTTGTTTACTGAACTTAGGAGGAGATAAAAACACAAATTTTAAAGTTTTACAAATATAAGCCATTTGAACTTCAATTCTTTTTTTTTTTTTTGAGACAGGGTCCTGCTGTTGACTGGGCTAGAGTGCCGTGGTGTCATCACAGCTCACAGCAACCTCACACTTCTGGGCGCAAGCAATCCTCCTGCCTCAGCCTCCTGAGTAGCTGGGACTACAGGCATGTGCCACCACAACCTGCTAATTTTTTTCTATTTTTTGTAGAGATATGGTCTCCTTCTTGCTCAGGCTGGTCTCCAACTCCTGAGCTCAAGCGATCTTCCCGCCTTGGCCTCCCAGAGTGCCAGGATTACAGGCCGCGCCCGGCCCCCGAATTTCAATCCTTCATCCACTGTAGGACTGTGCAAGTTGCGAGACGTAACTAAAGCACAGTCGGGGCAGACATTTGAAAGAACATGATTAACGTTAACTTGCCTGTAGCTTGAATGGTTCATCCTGTCATTTAATACGTTAACACAGAGCACATACATTGCTACATCACAAACTTGTTTAATCTTGTGGTAAACAAGTTTAGTGTAGTTCATTTCCTTTCCAGCCATGCATTTTATTCTCCGCATTTAAAAATATTATCCCGAGAGAAGGTTCACAGGCTGCCCCAGGCTGCCCATAGCTGTCCACACCGGTTCCCTATGCTGCTGTGACTTTACCGTGAACTTAGTGGTGTAAAACAGCATGCATTTATTATCTTACAGATCCGCAGCGGAGGTCACGGGCTGAAAGTAGGTACTGTCAGGCTAAAGAGGTACAGGCGGGCTGCGCTCCTTCTGGAAGCTTTAGGGAGAATCTGTTTCTTGTGTTTCGGGTTCCAGAGGATACCGGCGTTTGTTGGCTCACGTCTCCCGGTCAGCAGGCACACCACTCCCGTCCCCGCCTCGCCGTCTTGTCTTCTCCCACCCTCCCGCTTCCCTGGTTGGCCGGTAAGGACGCGGCAGAGATGCCGCCCCTCGCTGGCACCCGGGTGATGGGCACTACGGCTCGGCCGGCAATGGGCTCGGGCCCTTCTCACCTTGTTGCCTTTTTATCCCAAGGCTGCTGCGGAATTCACTTTCCTCTAGAGTGACAGTCACATGCTTATTCTCAAAATAAAATGATTTGATAGGAAAAAAATCCTCCGGACAGGCCGAAGCACTTGTGCGGAAGTGAGGTTTTGCAATCCCACGAGGGGCTTTCTCGAATCCAACGGACTGTAACAGGCAGTCTCTGCCCTCGCCCTCATTTACATGCAAATTCTCTTCTCCCACTCAAATGCCACCTGGTTATCTTAAATTAGTGGCGAGGTGGGAAATTGGGAAAGTGGAGTACTCTAGGAGATAAAATAATTACTGCCTTTGCAGTCCAGCGCAGCTCGCTGTCCTCGGGGCTGCGCGGTTTGACGAAGGCGGCTTGCCTGTGGGCACAGGTGAGCCGCCCTCTCGGCGCTGGCTCCGTCCTCCACCGCTGCCCACACGTGGCCTCATGTCCTGATGGTTATTTTGGAGAATTGTCTTTCCGCCAGTTAAACATGTGAAATCGGGAGTTTGATTTGTTTGCTTTCATTGCTCCTTACTAGGAGAGATTTTAAAAGAAATGTGAGGAGCTGGTGTGGTCTCAGGAGGGCCGGCAAGGCGGAGTCCTGGTCTCAGATGAACCACGGCCAACACGAACCCCCCCCCCCATGCGACTGGGGTGAATCCTTCCCGCACCATCCCCGGGACCTGAGGTTCCCACCATCCCCACCTCCCATCCCGGACCTCGCCCCGGGATTCTTGGAAACAATGACATCTGCACTTCACTTTTTGACTCTAGCATATTGTAGGGCATATTGTCTCTCAAATATTTCGATAAATCTTAAAACAGGAATTAGAGTACATACAGCACCTGATATATCCTCAATGAGACAATGCTTTTGTTTAAAGTTCATATAAAATGCATACTATGGGAAATGCAATTATATTAATAGCTGTTACCAGATTTCCTCATTGGAGTTAAATGTGCCTTGAAAATGCTAGTAAGACTCCAGGAGACATTGTTATGGGTGAAACTGACTGTGGTGTAGACTATGAGAGAGATCTGCCAGATATTTCAGGCAGGGAGAGGGTCGAGTAGAAAGAGGGAAAGAAAGAGTGGGGTGTAGAGCCGAGAAAATCCACCAGTCATGCACAGTTGACCCTTGAACAACATGGCTTTGGACTGTGTGGGTCATTTATACTTGGATTTTCTTCTGCCTCTGCCACCCTGAGACAGCAAGACCAACCCCTCCTTCTCCTCCTCCTCCCTAGCCTACTTAATGTGAAGACAATGAGGATAAAGACTTTTATGGTGATCCACTTCCACTTAATGAATAATAAATATATGTGCTCTTCCTTATGGTTTCCTTCATAACATTTGCTTTTCTCTAGCTTACTTCACTGTAGCAATATAGTATAATACATATAACATACACAATATGTGCTAATTGACTGTTTGTTATTGGTAAGGGTTCTGGTCAACAGTAGGCTATTAGCTGTCAGGTTTTGGGGGAGTCAACCGTTATAAGTGAATTTCTGACTGCACAAGGTGTCCAAGGTGCCAGGGCCCCTACTTCCCGAGTTGTTCAAAGGTCAACTGTATAGTTACTCAGATTACAAAGGCCAGGAGGGAGTGAACTTCTTGTGGGAATAGCAAGCAGGTTGGTCTTTGCCTCTAGATCTAGGGTCAGCAAACTTTCCTCTAAAAGGGTCAAATGCCAATGTTTTAGTCTCTGCAGGTCATGTGGTCGTAACTACTCAACTCTGCCATGGAATCGGGCCATAAACAACCCACACATGAATGAGGCTGGCTTGTCTGTGTTCTAATAAAACTTTACTTTTGGACGCTGACATATGAATTTCACGTGATTTTCATTTTTCACAAAATACCATTCTTCTTTGTAACTTTTTTCGACCGTATGAAATTGCACAATTCATCGTTGGTTCACAGGCCGCACAAAGACAGGCAGCTCGCCAGATTTTGCCGGCAGGAAATAGTCATAACTTGCCAACCCTTGCTCTAGACCAGCGGGAGAAGCAGAAGCAGAATTTATCTCAATGACGGGGAAGTGAGCCTGGTTGTTCGTCAATTGCGGGGAGAGTTCTGGACGATCACTAGCCCAGGATGTAAGGTTGGATCGAGTTGAATCAGATCCCTAAGCGGTAACGAGGCCCCAAGGGACATTTAGATCATAGCACAACGAATCGTAAGTGTTAGGTGTATTAGCTAGAGCCTACAATAACTTAAAATAACTTTGGCCAATGTGAGCCAAAAAATATACAAACGCGTAGGAAAACGGCATTAGTCTTGGACAAAAGCGTGTCTCACTGAACGCAAGTACCAGACAGTACAAAGCGAGTCTCTAAATTTGCAGAAGGGACGCTCAGTCCTTAGGAGTTCAATGACAAGAGCCTTGAAGGATGAGTCACATTGGAGAAGTCACAAGGAACGAGATTCCACGAAAGAGGGACCCCTCGAGTGCGGGCAACGAGGCCAGAATGAGTCAGACGTGCTGCGACTCACTGCATGACAATTAGGCTACGCCAGAGGGAAGAAAATAAAAAGCACGAACTGGGTTTCAAAGGACTAACGCCGGGTGGCACTGGGACTAGAGGTGGGCTGGCGGGGGAGGAAGCAGACACGGCCGGCTGTGGCCTCGGCAGAGCTGCTGACAGGGGGCACTCTCAGAGCTTGGGGTTGGAAGGTAGGCGGGGCAGGATTTACTGACCAATTCCACGTGGGGTTGGAGGAAGAGGAATCCAGCAAGATCCTGACGTTTTCGGGGAGAGCTGCTGTTTGTGCGGTGGGAAACCTGTGGGTATAGCAGACTGGAGGTGGGATCCAGAACAGTCCAGAACTCCCGCAGTCTGCAGGCCGGGGCCCCGAGCCTCAGGGTCTCCTCCTCCGTGTTGCGGGTATTTCTTTACAGGATCTCTCGGGACACAGACCCCAGCCGTGACAGCGTGCATTCCCGCCTCCCACGCTCCTCTGAGCCGCACTCGTCTTCCAGGATGAGCTTCCGTCCGTGTGGTCTCCACCGAGTAGTAAGAGAGCAACGCCTGCCGGCCGCGACTGGCGTGAAGCGCCCGTTTGATCTCCCCAGCCCTTTCCTCTGCGCCTCCTGTCCTCTCCTGTGAGGGCCCCGCAGACGAAGGTGGGACGCGGCGCAGTCCACGTGCTGAGCCTCTTACTCGCACGGGGACTCTCGTAGCTGGCTCCTTAATGCGCTTGAAATCTCCTTCCACTTCCACTCCAGCGGCCTCCTGCGCAGACAGCCCAGACGAGGTGGTTCTGCGCTGCAGAGAGACAGCCTCCTTCTATCCTGATTATGCCTTTGCCTAGAGGCTCGTGCTTAGAAATATCTCAACAGATAGGACTTTTAACAAGAATAGTGGTATTGCTGTGTAGACACCCGGGGTGGTAATTACTTGTTATGTTAGTACCTCGATTTTCTGGCATTCGTTGATTGTTTATTGTTCCTTCAGCTGAAAGTCGCCATGGAGTTTCCACACGTGTCAGGGATTGTGGAGAAGGAGGTGCAGAGCTGACTTACTTTTAACGTGTTTATTTGCCTGGGGGAGCTCTCGAGAGGCCTTGGAGACAGCGCTGTTAAGACAGAACACAGCTGTGTATAATATGACGACTCACGTGGGATGTCCAGATCTTTAAGGCTGCTCATTCTCGTGTCTGATCACCCGAAGCTACTTTAGCACGGGCGTGAGGCAGCTTCTGTGGTCTCTTCCTTCACGGCCAGCGTTGGGTTTCTGCGGTCTGGTGCTAATACTCATCCTTGTCTGTGTCCCGTTCCTGACCTGGCCTTCCCAGCTGGGCAGCAGCAGCGACTCAGAGAGAGCCTTACCCGGTGGGAGGAGAATAGCACCTGGCGTGTCTCAAGGGTGGATTCCGCGACAGAAGGTTAGAGCCGGTGAGTAACACACAACTTCTTAATTATAATTTGGAAGAAAATGTGCCTAATTAGAAAATTAAAAAAAAAAATGAGTAGCAGGTTGACAGCAGACGAAACGGGAGTCAGTATGAATTAGTTTTCAGTGGCTTCAAACCTCGGAAGTTTATCCCATTGGATCACCCCTCCCCCGGGTATTTGCAAAAGTGGCTTTCCACGGGGTAACAAAAGACGCGAGCAGATGAGGGCACACATGTATTTAGCAACAATGACATGCCTTCACAGGCCCATATAAATCATTACATGACATTAATACCTGTCTTTAGGACATGTCTGCGTCTGACCGGGAATTCTGAGCAAACCGAGGTAAAAGGGAACAACTGCTTTAATTCCCAGGGACACAGCCGCCCCCCGTGGGAGACGCTTCCGCTGTTTGTCTTCAGCTCAGGCTCCAGCGCCTTTCTTAATGCTGTGTAGATTCTGACGTGTCCCGGTTCATCAGCTTTCCTTCCGCCTTGTCTGTCGGCCTCATATTGAGTCCTGTTTGTGAGGTCGTCGGCCTCAGTGCCAGCGTAGACACCACCCCTCCCTGTAGCCTGTGTGAGAGGCAGGTCACCTTGACCACACCCTGTCCCGCTTTGCCTTCTGCCCAAGGCCGGCCAGCCCAGTCCACTGCATCCACTTAAAGCAAACTTTGTTGCAATGGACAGAAGGCAGCTTTTGCACCTCTGTCAGAAACGGAGGAACATTGGCTGCATCTCGAGTCACGATTTTCCTTCCTGTTCAGAGCACACGCGCATCTTCACTTCCTTCTGCCGTCACAGGCAGACGTCTGACGGGGGGAGAATTTTACCTCTGTCTGTTGATGGCGGGATCAGTGACACGCATCCACCCGCCGTTGCATTTCCGCGCCGTGCTCCCTCACTGTGCTCTACGTGTTGCTACGTGAGTTTAAACCAACCGCACTCCTCACGTTCCAGTCTTTCCTGCCCCGGAGTGCCAGAGGGGAAGAAAGACAAGGCAAAACCAGAACCTGCTTCTCTGGGCGGGTTGAGCGCCTCATATCTGAAATGCTCCGGAAAGAGACGTGTTTCGAATATCGAATTTTCTTGGGTACTGGCATATTTGCATATACATAATGAGATATCATGGAGATGTCTAAACACAAAATCCATTTGCATTTCAAATATGCCTTAAACACACAACCTGAAGTTAATGCCATACAATATTTTTAATAATTTAGTGCAAGAAATCGTTTTGACTGCGACCCGTCATGGCAGGTCAAGTATGGAATTTTCCACACCCAGAAACCTTTTGGATCGTGGAGGATTTGGAATCTCAGATTTTCAGATTAGGGAAGCTCAACCTGTATCTGTATTTGCTGTTGTTATTTCTTTCTTTCTTTTTTTTTTTTTTTTTTGAGACAGAGTCTCACTTTATTGCCCAGGCTAGAGTGAGTGCCATGGCGTCAGCCTAGCTCACAGCAACCTCAAACTCCTGGGCTCAAG